>BMAU01007122.1:0-10084 GCA_019973935.1 Trichonephila clavipes | reverse complement strand
ATTGTTGACTATTTCGTCATCATCGTCGAAATCATTATTTTGCCTCTCATTTTCCGTAAAATTATTGAGGATAGATTCGGCCCAAGATATCTGCTTTCTGCTTGTCTGTAATAGCCGTGCCTGTTGTGCAGTGTAGTGATGGAATGTCTGAACGCTTGTTTTTGAAGAATTTTACACCGCCCATAGACTGTTGTCTTGTGTGTTGAGTGCTTGTAATCTGGCTGTCCAGTTTTCATTGGTATAATTTTTGAGTTCTTTTTTAACGTTTTTTGAGCTCTGTTGCAAAGTGTTTTATAATGAGGGTCAAGTGTTCTATGATATAGATTTCTAAATTGATTTTTTCTGTCTGATTAGTTTGTGAATATGATGTGGAGTGAAACTCTTGCGGAGCGTTTCTATTGGTCGAGAGGCGTGGCTATGGGCGGCGCGGACCGTATCGGTGAACTCGGAAATTTTGAGATCAATGTCAGAGGAAGAATTAATGGAGTTCGGGTGATAATTCAAAAGCGAAAGATTAGTATTTAGATATTTGGAAAAAAGCGGCCAATTCGTGAACTGCCCTGGGGTTAGTGATATCTTTTTACTAAGTTTGAGAGTAAAGTTAAGCATTACAGGATTGTGGTCAGATGACAGTTCATGTAGAGAGTTTATGGAATATGGGTAATAAAAGTTTCCTAATAATGGCGATGTCTAGAGTATTAGCTGAATTAAGTCCGAACCTCGTTGGAGTATCCGGATAGGCAATATAAAGATTAGCCAGGTTAGTATAGTCCAGGAGGCGTGTTCCTCTGGAAGAGTTAGAATTGCAGTTCCAGGCAGTATGCGGGGCATTAAAATCGCCGAATAAAACGCAGTTACTGCTGGTTTGAATAAGATTCTCAATATCAATAGTGAAGGTAAACTCGTCGGATTTCGGCGGTACATAAACACTAACGATCGATATTGGATCGTGATCAAGAGGAGTTAAAATTACTACAGTAGCTTCAATAGTTTGCAAAGGTGGGGTAGGAAGAGAGTAATGATTAATAGCGTTTTTAACGAGGATGAGAGTTCCACCGGAGGCCCTGTTGTTATCAGAGGATGTTGGTCTGTCATTTCTGCAGGTGTAATTAGCTATGTTTATGTTGTGTGTAGGTCTCAAATGTGTTTCTTGAATTAATATTAAATCTGGGGAGTGCTGCTCAATAAAAACTTTTAGTTCAGTAATTTTACTTAGAATGCCGTTAGCGTTCCAGGAACACAAACTGAGGCCGATAGGGGATTTACTTATCATTAATCACATTGCAAGATGCCTCTATTAGGCCGTACATTTGGTTTGCATCCGCTTGGGCGGAGTTTTACAGAGTTAAAGTTATTGGCAAGATTAGGGGTAGAGTTCATAGCATTTAGGAGTTGAATAAGACATTGAACAGTTGTACTGAGTAAGGCTTTAATATCATTATTATTACTACTATTTAGTAGGTTAGGGTTTGCAGAAGGAATTTGATTGGAATTAATAATTGGGGGTGCAGTTTCTTTTTGATTATGAATAGTAGGAACAATATTTACGGCCTCAGTTTGGCGAGAAGTCTCAGCTCTTCGTGGCGCCATCTGTTGCTTATTTTTTGGGAGCTATTTCTTGACGAATGATTTGTGACTTGTGCGTATGATAAATTAGGTCTTAGGAAGCTGTTGTATAAATTCGTGTATGTGTTTTTATTAGTCTTAGCAGCACCCTTAGGGGGCTTAGGGAAACAGGGGCAGCCATGCCAGTTGGCCATGTGACCGTAAACCTGGCAATTGATACAGAATTTGGTCTCAAGACGTTGCTTTATTGGACAGTCCTTGGTGAGGTGTTCTTCACCGCACTTTGCAGACATCTAGGATTCAAAAAACAGTTATCCGAATTATGGTGGAAGTTTTGGCAAGTGTAGCACTGTGTTACCCCCTGCCATTGTAGCCGTCAACAGTAATGTTGAGGTGAGCTAGTGTTTTTAGATCAAATATTTTAAGGTTCTCTATTGATCTTGGGAGAGTTACTAAGAATATGGGAAGTTTTTGCTTTGTGCGACGTCCTATGAGTTGAGTAACCTTATCTGGCTCAAAACCTTCGGCTTCTAGATCAGTTTTAATGTTTTCGGGGTCTGCGGTTTTTTGGGAAGCCTTTAATTACAATTTTAATAGGTCTTTCATTTTTGGGGTTATTACATAGAATTTGTATCCTAAGCTTCTTAATGTGTGTTTTACCGTATTTTGTTCGTCAGTGTTGGAATAGAGTTTTATGTAATCTCCTGTAGTTTTGAGTCTTAAATGCGGAAAATACTTTTTAATTGTATCAACCTGTTCTCGATACGTTGTGGTAATTTTCATCATTACTGGGGGTGGGGAGCGAATTAAAAGAAACGAAACGAACGAAAATTAGATTTAACGGGTGCCAGCGAAATGAATCGCTTATACCCAAATTCGCGGAGAGAAAGTGGCAATGAAAATCGATATCTGAATACACTCCCCCGCAGGGGGGGAGGATGGAGGAAGAAGCGGCCAGACGAAAACGAGAAAAATACGTTACGCGGGCAGGAATGGAGGAGCGCAAGGAAGGGGGGGCTTAACAGCCCCAAAACGCGTTCGAGGAGCACCAAAAACGCAATCGGAATGGAGAAGCTGCGGTTTTTTTGCAGCTGGATGAATAAGAGGATGGAGACTGCAAGACAGAACCTGCAGCTGGAACAATCGTGGAATTGAAGCAGAGCCAGCTTTAATCACTGATCCCAATTCTGATGTAGGCAAATGCATTTAAATGTTGTTAAGTGTAGCAATTAAGTATTATTGTTGTAATTACGGCGGTTTTAAGGGCAGATTCCATTTTGTCGTTTTATAAGCAAAATTTATTTTAGCATGAGGATACGTGAAAAGTGTTTGTGCTTTAATTACTGGGTTGTCGTGATTTTGAATAGAAGTAAAAACATTTCTAGAAGTTCTAGTGATGTAATTATCAATCGCTCCATGTGTAAATCGTGATGTATGACACTATTCCTAACGTACCAAGGTGCGTTAGCAATGATTCTCAGAATTTTGTTTTGAATTATTTGAATGCGTTTAGAGTGGGTCGGGGCAATTAAAAGAAATTGTGTTCTTTCCGCATTTAATGCATCTTGGTTTCATAAAACAATTCGACCAATCACAGTGCTTGCTTTCCTCGTTCCAGTTCCCAACAATAAATCTCGATTTCCTCATCAGACTCGCACGTCAACCCCCCCTTCTACGTCCTACCACCACGTCATCTTCTACGTCACTCCAGTCAGCCAATCAGGTCGCTGCTTGCTTACCATCAAGGTTTCTCCCACTACCACAGGCAACATTCACTCTTCGTTCCGGGACGGAGGAACGCTCCGCGTTCCATGTCCCATTAAATCATCCACAGTCAAAGCTGTGAATGGACTTGATCAGGGGAGCCGGAAAATCAAGTCGTATGAGCTTGATTAATAAGCCATCATGCCAAATTTTATCAAAGGCTTTGGCTATGTCCAGAAAAAGTATACCCGTGGCCTCGTGTTGGCGAAGCCACCATGAATCAACTCCGTTACTCTGAGCAGTTGATGAACTGTCGAGCACTTGGGGTCGAAAACCGCACTGCTGGGGGATAATAAAATTAACAGCAGCGCAGTGTTGATTCAGGCGTTGCATAAGCACAAATTCGTATACTTTGCTCAAACAAGAAAGTAATGAGATTGGACGATAATTTTGCGCTAATTCCGGATTTTTGTCCGGTTTTAGGATGGGGATAACCACGGCAGTTTTCCAGGAATCTGGAAAGTAGTTATTTTTAAATAGCTGATTAATCAGAAAGGTAATGAATAATAGAAATTTAAGGGGAAGATTTTTAAGCATACGATTTGAAATTTGATCAAGTCCGGGGGATTTTTAGGCTTGATTCTCTGTACGTAAGTTAAGACTTCCGTTGGCGTGGTAGGTTCAATTCTTGAACGTGGGGAGTAGCTAGGAAGTTTGCAACTTCCTCGTGTATGCGTTGATCGAAAACTTCTCGATCAGCGACGTGATTAGGTTCAAATTGTTCTTGCAAACTGTCAGCGATAACCTCCGCCTTTTCAATAGGGGTTATCGCGGTACTGCCTAGAGCCCCTTTCAAGGGGAATGGAACGAAAAGGCTTGCGTAAGAGAGAGGAATTTCTCAAAGAGTGTTGTCTTCGGGCGATAAAGCCTCAATGTGTTTTTCCACTGAGCTTGGGAATGCGATTTAATATCTTTCGCTATTTCACGACTGAGGGTACGGAATTCAGAATAAATGCTAGGGCACCTAGATCTTTGCCAAAATTTCCGTAACCTGTTGCGTTGATAAATTTTGGATTTAATCTCGGGAGAGGATTTTGGAGCATTTTTAAATTTTGGTTTTGAAGCCTCAACGAAAGCTTCGGAGAAATTTTGATTGAGTTCGCTGATAGCTAGCTCAATATTTTCATTGCTGGTGAGGTCGGTAGAGGGAAGGGGTTTTTACTGAGAACGAATTTAAAATTGCTCCAATTGGTAGAGAGCTGCTCTGGATTTTTAATTAACGAAGTGTTTAAATTAATTTCAGAATAACGGGGTAGTGATCAGAGCTGAGATCGCTAAGAACTCTGACACTATGATTGTAGGGGATGTGTTTGAACACCGCCAAGTCGATCAAGCTACAACTCGCATTCATAACAAATGGATTGGCAGATGATGGATTATGCAAAGATGTTGGAGCAGGCAAAGATGATGGATGGTGACGAGTTCGCACGCAGATTGTCTGCTGTTAAGACAGACGGAATATACCGGATCGGGGGTCAAGAGGTTGACATATCAGACCTCGTAAACCGCATGAATTCGCGCCGCAAACAGCCGGAACCCAAAAGGATAGCCGTCGAGCCTCCGCCAGAGGAAACCGATACTGACAAATGCCGTCGCCACAAAGAGATGCAAAAGCGCATTAAGATGACGAACGGCAGACTCTCCTACCTCGAACACTGCATTAGAAGTGAGAAAGAATTTCCTGACCTTACCGATGCTGACGCCCCCTCGTCAAATTCCAGAACGAGCATGATGAACTCTTCTTCCAGAAGGAGCACATTTTGGGTGAGTTAGCTTTGTGTCTTCCTTGCCCTGTACTGGATTGCCCGGAAAATGCTAAATACGCTAGAAAGCAAAACGATCCCCCAGAGTCAAGTGCAAAAAGCACTCGCGCCCAGTAATCCGCGAAATGTCAAAACTAAAAAGGTGATAGGGGTTTCGTCTCCCAAAAGACTGCAAAAAGTTAAAATTTTCTGCTCCCATTCCCGGGACCAGTCAGCCTGTAACAGTGTGCAGAATAAATTCAGCAGCCTTTCTGTAAAGGAAACTGAAAATAACCCCACGACCTCAGCCCAAACTACGGCTCCAATTTCCGCCCGTCCCAGAATACCGCCAATTATGTTCAAATACAAAAAGGCGAATTATAGAGAAATTATTAAAAACTTAAATGACGATTTCCCTGACTGCGAAGCCAAGCTGGCGGGGAAGTATTTAAAAATTTTCTGCAAAACTTCCGACGAACACCGCGTCGTGACTGATCACCTCAGGGAAATAAAAGAACAATTTTACGTCATCGACCCACCAGACTCCCGCCCCCTAAAAAGTTGTCATCAAAGGGTCTCCTGATTTCTACTGAAATCCACGAGATCCAAGATGATTTAACTTCCCAAGGATTCAACGTAGAAAAGGTGGCCCAGCTCACCCGATCTAAAACCAAAGCCCCGCTCCCCATTTTCATGGTCGAGCTAGAAAAGAAACCAAACTCCCCAGATATTTTTAAACTCAAAAAATGCTGCTACCTTGCGGTGCAAGTAGACGCGTTCAACAGACGACCGGGGGTTTCACAGTGTTACAACTGTAACCTGTTTAACCACTCTTCAAAAAACTGCTTCATGCACACCAGATGCCTAAAGTGCGGTGAATCTCACCGCACAAACGACTGCCCCATAAAAGAAAAGATTCAAAATCCAGTTTGCATAAACTGCAACAAGACGGGACACATGGCAAATTGGAGCCAATGTGAGGAATTCCCCAAGAAAAACCCAGAAAAAGGTGAAACGACCCGAAATCGAAACACCTCCACTGAATCAAATAAAACCTCAAAAAAGGTCACCCCAACTCTCTCTTCGCAGCTGCCGTCTCGGGCGCTGCGAAACAAAATTCTACCCCGGAACCCCGGCCGCCAATGAAGAAACCCCTTCACCTAAAGAAAATAATAACGATAATGATTTTGGCTTCAAAGACGCAATTCGCGAACTGAGAAGATTTTTTTTCGACTACCCCTTTCTCTTGAAATGGGTAGGCAATTTAGCTACGCTAAAGACGAGGAACGATTAGATATCTTCTACCAAAACCTAGTTAAAAGTCGAAAGGCTTAATTTCTAGCTCTTTTAATTTCCAAAGATTTACTATCTCAATGATTCACTTTTTCAAACCCGCCTTCCTCAGAAAGCTCGCTCCGCCCACCGGTCGGGTAACCCCGACCATTGGTCGAAGCGAGACACCCTTCAGATTCTCGGGCGCAATTGCGACCCTGAGCCAGTTCAGCAATCCAGTACTATCTTTTTTATACTTAATTTTTAACAAGGGCAAGTATAGATTTTCAATGCTACTCCCAAGTGTTCGACAGAGATAAAGACCTCTTCGAGATCAGGTGCTCCGCTGTCATCGTTCAACACCTCTGAGCAGAAGCGCCCGCTCGCTGTCGCTCGCGATCGATCTTATTTTCATTCATCCATATCCACCGAAGCGGACGACGAAAGGAAGGAAAGGAACCGGTTCGCCGGCCTCTCCCCTCCCTAGCCGCCCAGCATTTCTGATTTATTGCCACCGACCCCCTCTTCGGAGGACGAGTCGAAAGGCGCTCCCCTGTGATATTTTTTCACACACACGACAGCCAAACGCTAACATCTGCTTCCAGTTCTACTCCTTACACCTTTGCATTATTTTTAATTATTAATTTCATGGCAATCACTGTTTCTATTAATTTCTTGTATACTTTAAAATTTTAAAAAAAAAAGGGCAATTAATCAAGTTTGAAAGTGACAAACCAAATTTTGAAAGATAGGAGATAAAGATCTCGAAATGAGATCAGGCGCTCCAGCCCCATCGATTCAACACCTCTCGATAGGTGCTGCCATCTGCTGGCTGTTGGAAGCGGCATTTGCGTATGATAGGTTTGCATTTGCCTTTTTTGAGGTGAAGGTTTTGGGCGACCTTATTCCTATTTTCGGTCGCAGCTCCTTTTTTTTGTTTTTATCTTTGGGAAGGCCGGGCAGCTACGCCAGTTTGCCGTGTGGCCGTCAGCGTCACAATTGATACAATGGGGGTATCCAGGCGTTCCTTAATTGACACTCCCTGTTCGATGCTCTCTTTCGAGCATTTCAGGCATCTGGGCTTGATAAAACAATTCACAGAGCTGTGATTGAATAAATTGCAGTTATAACACTGCGTAGCTCCAGGCCTTTTCCTGAACGTATCAAGTACAATTGACATATAGCAGCATTTGCTAACGTCGTATATGTCAGTTGCTCCTTCCGACGTGTTTCCTCACTTCCACTAAAAGATGGGAAGAGGGGAATTTCGATTTTCGCTGCGTGAGCTGCGAAACCTTCATTACTGGGACTCCTTGTTCCAGTAGATCTGCCTTTATCTCCGCCGTATCTGTTGATTTGGGGAGACCCTTAATTACCACTTTGAGTGGTCTATCGGCGAGGGCGGGGACAACATAAAATTCTTCCCCTTTTGACTTCAACAGGGTTGTAATTTCCCTGTGTTCGTCAGTCGTGGATGCCATTATTTTTATGTATTTCCCCGTCAGCTTATTAGATGAATTGGGGTACATCTTATTGAGGCCCTTTAGAACCATGTTATAATTATCTTTGTATTTCAACATAATCGGTTTGATTTTAGGTGGGACGGTTACGTCCTCGTCTAAATTTTCCTCTCTATTGCCCGCGGTTTCCGAAACATCTTCCACCATTGGGCTTTCATCCTGGGGGTCGGCAGCATCATCGAGAACGAGACTGGCGAACGAATTATTGGTGGGGATGATAGGATCCACCACTGATTTTTGATCCTGCTTCTTCTTTTTTTTTTCGCAGGGTTTTTTATGATTTTTTCATTCTTATTATTGTTATTTTTTAAGTTTTGAACCTTGGGATTTTTCCCAAGGACTAGTGTTGCCGGGAGAATTGGAGATTCTGCCGGTCTTTTGTGGTTGTTGCGTGACGGGTTAGTCCCGTTCGCCTTTGCGTGGTTGCAGCTCTTAGCAGGGCAAGGAAAGAGAATTCTCAACTCACCCATAGTAGTTGCAAACTCCAACTCAGTGGTGGCTTTCTCCTTGATCAGGGCTGCTAACTGGTCAGTATCCACCGTGTCCTTGTCGAACGTTTCAATCTCGACTAAGTCCTGGAGATATTTAATTCTCCTTTCTTTGATTTTGGAAAGTTTTCCAAAGTTTTAATCTGCGCACAGTGTGCGGCAGCGGATGGCATCTCATTGGCGTGGGCGGCTGGATTCTCCATGCCTGGCTTCTTAACATCATCTATTCGCGGAGCTCTCTTATCCTCGTGACCGCTCATGGCTGTGTCCCGAGGCAGGAACTGCGATATAAATTGCGTTATGAATGATATGCAATGAAAAATCGTGATTAAAGGTATAAATGAATGAATGCGAGTGATGTACGTACAGAGTAAAAAGCAGAGGCGAGCTTAAACTTCCTTGCGGAAGGCCGCTTCTGATTGGTCGAGGGAGGAGAGAATCCTGTCAACTCTCACTCTGAATGATCGATGGGAAAGAAAGCTGTGAATGGACTTGATCAAGGGAGCCGGGAAATCAAGTCGTATGAGCTTGATTAGTAAGCCATCATGCCAAATTTTATCAAAGGCTTTGGCTATGTCCAGAAAAAGTATACCCGTGGCCTCGTGCTTGGCGAAGCCACTATGAATCAACTCCGTTACTCTGAGCAGCTGGTGAACTGTCGAGCACTTGGGTCGAAAACCGCACTGCTGAGGAATAATAAAATTAAAAGCAGCGCAGTGTTGATTCAGGCGTTGCAAAAGCACAAATTCGTATACTTTGCTCAAACAAGAAAGTAATGAGATAGGACGATAATTTTGCGCTAATTCCGGATTTTTGTCCGGTTTTAGGAGGGGGGATAACCACGGCAGTTTTCCAGGAATCTGGAAAATAATTATTCTTAAAAAGCTGATTAATCAGTAGGGTAATGAATAATAAGAATTTAAGGGGAAGATTTTTAAGCATACGATTAGTAATTTGATCAAGTCCGGGGATTTTTGGGCTTGATTCTCTGTACGTAAGTTAAGACTTCCGTTGGCGTGGTAGGTTCAATTTCTTGAACGTGGGGAGTAGCTAGGAAGTTAGCAACTTCCTCGTGTATGCGTTGATCGAAATCTTCTCGATCAGCGACGTGATTAGGTTCAAATTGCTCTTGCAAACTGTCAGCGATAACCTCCGCCTTTTCAATAGGGGTTATCGCGGTACTGCCTAAAGCCCCCTTTCAAGGGGGAATGGCATGAAAAGGCTTGCGTAAGTGGGAGGATTTCCTCCAAAGAGTGTTGTCTTCGGGCGATAAAGCCTCAATGTGTTTTTCCCACTGTGCTTGGAATGTGATTTGATATCCTTCGCTATTTCACGACTGAGGGTACGGAATTCAGAATAAATGCTAGGACACCTAGATCTTTGCCAAAATTTCCGTAACCTGTTGCGTTGATGAATTTTGGATTTAATCTCGGGGAGAGGATTTTGGAACATTTTTAAATTTTGGTTTTGAAGCCTCAACGAAAGCTTCGAGAAATTTTGATTGAGTTCGCTGATAGCTAGCTCAATATTTTCATTGCTGGTGAGGTCAGTAGAGGGGAGGGGTTTTTGACTTAATACGAATTTAAAATTGCTCCAATTGGTAGAGAGCTGCTCTGGATTTTTAATTAACGAAGTGTCATATGTTTTTGTTTAAACCTTCACTTTAACTGCAGTCAATCGGCTTGAGTACATAAAATTGTATTGCAGAAACTCGAACTTAGGTCATCATACT
>BMAU01007121.1:222500-234067 GCA_019973935.1 Trichonephila clavipes | reverse complement strand
TACGTATTGCTGATTCAAAATATCTCATTTCTTTAAAAGACATAAACTGTTTTTACTTTACATTTATATTCTTATATATTTCTTAAATAATTAATCATTTTTTAGGTAAATTTGTCCGCATTGTAACGTAGTGACCCTAAAGCCCTCGTGTAGCTGAAACAGTGCGACGTTAATAACTCAATCAATCAAACGTAGTGACCCCCAGGCTGAATGAAATTCCTACAGAGTGAAATGAATCACACAACTTTGGTATTATTTCTTACAATTTTAACCTTAAGTTAACAAGCCGTTATATAACTTTACACGTTTAGCTACCGGATACGTTGTCGTACCGTTTAACATCCTACATCCACCAAAGTAGACAAAACTAAAGTCCATTTTCTTTCCGCCCTTCCTCACTGGGGGTTCTTTCTTCACTCTCCAATCCAGGCAAAAATGCAAAATCGACTTAATGTTGACAGCTCACATCCCCACGTGCGCCCTAAATATTGCTGGATCTTTCAATCTGACATCGCCCCAGCAACCGGTGTCTATGAGAAAAAACATCCCTTCATTCACGAGCCTGAACCCGACAGAAAGAGGACAAAAAAAGAGGCAAACTCGCCTTACCTAACAGAGTGAAGAGAGTTCACTTTGAAACACTGAGAAGAGCGGTTGTGTTTAACATGAAGAACATACTTTGTAATATTGAAATAACCAATAGTATCAATAATTTCTATTTAAATGTGAATATTGTATTTAATAGCTGTGTGGAAGCGTAAATGAATCAATTATATAATTCCTTAACTCTCACGCAACCTATTAAACTTTCCCAAACGTCGCAATCTTCGTCCTGAACACAGTTGGTTCATTCTGGACAATACTTTGTTACTCAGAAGGATGAGCCATTTCCTCTTAACAAAGCCGACCATCCTATTCACACATGTGTACAAACGCCCCGTGTCAAAACAATGAATGGACCTTTAGAGCAAACAGGTGAGGCCTATCTATTGCCCTCTTGGATGGAAGAAGTCCCTTAGTACGTCGTTTCGCCTGGTGGGATGGGAAAAGCAAACATCTGGTGAAGTAATAAGCCTGTTTAAGTTAACATGCATGCTCAGATTTATTTCCATGATTTAAAAAATTAAAATAATCACTTAGAAAATGTACATTTATGTTTAAAAATATGAAGGAGAAAGAATGACATATAAATCTGGGTTTTTAATTAAGTTATTCAAAAAGGGGGGAAAGGTTAACCTTTGTGTGTACTACTGATTTTTTTTTACCTTAAAGAAACATTCTGGTTGCTTTTTTATAGTGATTTTTGTAGTACATTTTCACAGCATTAAAATTCCACGAATGATTTATCACTAGAAGACTCGCCCTATAGAGGGGCTGTGAGACCCGTTAGATATGTCGACGTAGGCCCAAAGTCCTTCCGTTGGCTTGGTGAGGAAGTTTACAGAATAAGGTGCCAGATTAAGTGAACGTGATTCAAAATGACGATTTCTGCGAACAACATCCCTTATATTTTTCAAATTCGATGCTGATCATCAGTTTAGAAATTAGTTCATATTTTACTACGCAGTGTAAAAAACACCTATGAAAGTTCCGCGCCTTTCAATCAAAATTCAAATCACGATATTTTTTTTCTTTCCAAATACTGCCATACAATACAGAAATTTTATTTCGGCAAAACTGAATGAATCAAAACGGAGATCTATTAAAAGTATTAAGTTTTAAAGCCCCAAAACATGCAAAATGGTTCTAGATTGTACGATTTGAATAATTTTTAATCTTAATTATAAATATTTTTTATTTCTATAAAAAAAAAACTATATCGTGGTATTCTTCGCCTAGAGGTTATGATCACCTACTCGTGGGCGTAATGTAGCTAGTTCCAGTCCTGGAGATTAGCCATTGGAGATCCGCCGTGTAGAGGGGTCCGACGCACGTTAAATCTGTAATCCCGTTGGTGTGGTAGTTAGGAAAGAGAGGCTCAAGTGTCCAAGCTTTCTAATGACGAAGTCCGTCGCCCTCGTGTTGCTTTAGAGTGGGAAACATTACTCCTCCTCTCTCTCTACCAACCGATCTACGGTAGCCTCGACCGAGATTTGGCTCGTAGGTTTGAATAATTCAACGAATCAAAATTACATGAACCAATCAGATCCCTTTTGAAAAAAAAATGCGAAATGAAGGTCGCTTGGATCGAATGTCGGTCGGCTCGTGTTGGAAGAAGTTTGAGAATGTTGCCTCCGCCTTATCAGCGGGAGAAAGTGCACGTGAGGTGCTCGGCAAATTTCGAGCCGCTTTCCAGAAGGCAACACGTGACAAATAATCTTTTCGATAACGACTCCGTAATCGAAAATTATCAGATCTTTAGAATTCTCCGAGTTCTCGAACCCTCGGTTCCTCCTAGAAGATGCCTAAAAATTGTTTTCTATCAAAGCATTATTGAGAGACGATAAAGGAAAAACAAAAATTTCACCCCACTTCTATTTATTTTATTATTTTTTTTAATTCTACGTCTGTATGGGTCATCCCGTTTTCTTTTCTGGATCAGGAAAAATCTTTCGATTTGATTTTAATTTTGGTATTATTTCATTTTTTCGTCATAGAATGTAACATCTTCGGAAAATAACGTTTGTTTTCTGTTGAACGAGTATTGTTATTCGGCTTTGAAGAACACAGTTCACACACACCGCTTTTTATGTGAAATATTTTTTTAAAGAAATATCTATTAAAAAACTTGTAGGATAAAAAAAAAATGGTTTCCTTCTCCCTTCCTCCCTCCAAGAAAAGAGGGGAGGAAGCGTTTTTTTTTATTGTTATTATTTTCCATATCATCACTTCAATATACTCGAGACCCAAATTTTACTACATCTCGAAATATTTGAATAGATCCTGCTTTTTCAAAACAAATATTCTTCTTTAAATTATTCTCACGATATTTTTAAAGTTTCACCTACCAACATTTGACACTATGTTACTCCTTGTGTGTTGCGCGGAGTGTTTTTGCTTCTCAGCTAATGGTTATTCATCAAGTACTGAAGCTAGAAATAAAAAATTAAATTTTAAAAAAAATTTGACTCTGTTCAAGCGCGAGTTGATTTCTAAATGGTCAGAAATATTTCAAGTCTTGGAAAAGAACGATTTTTGGCCATTTTCGATGGGCTGACAGATCTTTTACTTAATTCTCGCAGAATCCCAAATTTCTTACTTTCTTGCTGCATTCGGCCCGATCAATGCTTCGCTTACCCTTCTGATTCAGTGTACTTTTTGAATATTTCAGCTTCTTTTAATGATTTTTTAAATTTACATATATTTAAGTTTTTAATTTCTTTAAATATTTAATTTCGAGTACTGTTCATTTTAAAATTAGAACATACAAACTATCACACAGCGCTATTGGAGATTGGAGTGTGACACTATTTGCACCCTCTGCAGAGTCTGTAAAATGTTCTTTCCAACTACTCGAGTCTTTGGGCAGGGCAGTGCTATCCCTCGACCTATAGGGGTGCCTTTGCTTTAAAAAAAAAGACAACAGAGAATCGTGCGTCTTAATTCAGAACAGAGACAGGTGAATAAGTATCTTTTCAAACGTTTGTTCTTATTTGGGTAGCTTAGTGAAAATATTTTATATCGTTTTAATTTATTTTGAACATTCTAAATAGCGTCCTTTTGAGACCGCAGATGGCTTAATGAGTGTATTTCGCATGTCCATCCAAGCCTTATTACTTATGAAGCTATTCACTGTACGATGAAATATTACAAGTGAGCTTTTAAGAATATTAATTTTGTCTTAAGATTACTAAATACTTTGTAAAAATAACTTAAGTTATATCTCGTTATATTTAGATGTATATTAAAAAATCTGTGCACAATGTATTGACTGATTCAAAGCAACACGAGGGCAACATACGTCTTCACTTTGAGCCTAGCACCCCACTCGTACACACCACGCCGACGTGAGGGATTTTAGCCTCACCTCGTTTGACGTGTAGCAGCCAAGTGGGTCGCGATTTCACAACCATAATTACTTGGCTACTACTGCCGATAAATATATTACAAAAACTAAATTTAAAAAAATAAGATAAAATTTTTTTCTTATTTTATTTGATGTATACACCCAACTCTCTTTTTTTACACGAATTTAATGAATTTTTATTTGCATAAGTTTTTTTGTTCCAGAACGGATTTAAAAAATATTTGGGGACTCCTGAGGGATGACGATGATTTGAACGAGTTTATTGGCGAAGTATTGGCGAAGTAGAAGTAGAAGTTGAGCTATTAACAGCTGATTTAATTCCCGAGGGCTTGAAATATGTTACAAGCATGGAACAACATTTTATTACTCATGATCTTAAAATAGAGCGTGCATTAAACTTTCTACATAATCTTGAGTAGGAAGATATCAAGAATTATACACTCAACTCGAGAAACTATTAAGACAGCCGATAATAAGACTTTGTAACAACAAAAAATACCAAAAAAATGCAATTAGTAATTAGAGAGAACGAAATTCATTTGAATCAAAACCAAGAGTTGTGCCAGACGCATCTACTGATGACAGCATTTTGGATCCAGTTCGTAATAAACGTGCACGCTTGTTATCAAGTAGCGATGAATAGCTGCTACATAATTAGTAGTCTTATTCCTAATTTCAATTGATACGACGTATGAACTTATGGACTAAATTTTCACTATGTACTAATTTTAATTTTTTTTGTAACAAAAATGAATTCTTTTTGTTTTAGAAATATGTAACACGAATTTTATTATTACTTTTTTGCACAGTGTTTTGGGACAATTTTTAAGGATTTTTTTTTCGTCACGATTTTTTTTAAAAGTGTGTAGAGCATATCTCTAAATTTACCACATGTTGCATGTACTTATTTACGCATTTTTTTTCTTTTGCACGGTTTTCTGAGGAACGTATCTACCATGTAAAAAAAAAAAGTTTGTTGTATTTCTTATGGTAATAAATGCAAGCGTATAGTTCTACGAAAAGCTGCTATAAATTGTTTATTTTTTCTGTATTTTGATATAAATTGTGCTGCAGGAGCTGTTAGCAATAAAAAGGAAGTCAATTGTATGAAACTAATTATAATTTTCTAATCAATTTATTCAAATTAAAATTCTCGCACGTATTTAATATGCAAAGAACATTATAGATATAACCAGTTTATTCAGATAAGGTGTATAAATCCTTATATATATATATATATATATATACTGGTGTGCAAAAATTAAGGATCAAGTCGAAAAATTAGCATATCAGCTGAACGAAGAGGCAGAGCGGACAGAAAGACCAATCAGGAGATTAAGTAAGGCGATGTACGGTAGCACATGCGCAGATAAGCAGGTAGACGTAATGGGGGAGTGTCTGAGTAGTATAAAGCATGTTGTCGGTGTAAGATCAGTATTTCTGGTAAAGAGATTGCACGCCGTATAGCAGTTAAAATCACACCGAGTTGCTGCCTCAGCGAGAAATGGCGAATAATCAGTCTGTTAGACGACATCTGGATGCTTTTACCCGAGGTCGAATCATTGGGAGAAGTTGGAGGAAGGCCGCAGTGTGACAAGTGTGGCTGCAGAGTTCGGAATTGCTCACAGCATCGTTTCACGACTTTGGAGACAATTTCAAACTACAGGAACAGCTATCCGGGGGTTCAGTAGTGGTCGTCCACGAGGAACCACACCCGCAGATGACCGGTATATTGTCTTACAGGCCAGAAGAAACAGGCGGCAGACAGCGGGAGAAATCGCTAGACACACGACACAGGCGACTGGACGACCGATATATCGCGTTTTACCGTGGCCAGAAGACTGCACGGTGGTGGTCTGTTTGCACGACGACCTGTACGGTGTGTACCTTTAACGCCTGCCCATCGGAGAAGGCGTTTTCTGTGGTGCCGGGAACACCGGAATTGAGAGACAATGAATGGGGACGAGTACTCTTTACAGATGAGAGCAGATTCAGTTTGAGTAGCGATTCTCATCGCATACTCATCTGGAGAGAGCGGGAAAGTCGCAATCATCCCTCGAACATCATTGAAAGGGACAGGCATGGAGGTCGCGGTGTTCTCGTTTGGGAAGGCATCATGCTTGGTAGTCGTACAGACCTTCACATCTTCGACGCAGGTTCAGTCAACGGGACCCGTTATTGTAACGAGATTCTTCTTCCATATGTGCGTCTTTTTAGAGGCGCTATGGGTCTACAGTTCCTTTTCATGGACGACAATGCACCATGTCATCGCACAGTAGCTGCCGAACAGCTCTTAGAGAGTGAGGATATTAAACGTATTGATTGGCCGGCACGATCTCCGGATCTCAATCCCATCGAGCATGTATGGGATTTTCTAGGCAGACGCTTGGAAGCTCGTACCTTACCACCAGTAACGATTCGGGAGCTTCGATTGGCGCTGCAAGACGAATGGGCAGCAATGCCTCAACTCATTGACACCCTCATTCTCAGCATGGGCAGACGCTGTGAAACCTGCCTAGCAGTCAGGGAGATCATATCCCCCTACTAAAGACGGGATGTTTCTTGCTGGACACCCATCACAGGGATGTTTCGGCCTTCAGTCGCATTGCGCTCCATGCTACTTTTTCAATCAAGCTTCTTTTTATCCCTCTGTTTTCTCTTTTAGTAAGTGTTGCTTACATAATACACATGTCCTTACGTATTGGGATGTTACGGTATTAAATGTGTTGATTTGGAAAGCTTTTGTACAAAGTTATATTGAAAAAACTGTCTCGTCCTTAATTTTTGCACATCAGTGTATATCTGAAATATATATATATATATATATATATATATATATATATATATATATATATATATATATATATATATATATATGGGAGACAACAAGGGGTCCAAGACTTTTGTCTTTTTTCACATTTATTTTAAAATTAACAAAAATTAATTAAAAAGGTAGCTATTCTAACAGATAAGTTTTGATGATGTTTTCATGGTAATGCCTGCTCGCGCACCTCCGTCGTTCCTCCTTTCCGCTTTCTCTCTTTCTCTAAAGTCTTAAAGTTTTGGTTCTACTTTCACTAGTTCAAAAGTTTCTGTTACAGTTTCACTTAGCTGCGCCTGCGCGCGAAGACTGCGTTTTGCTGGATGCCACAACCGGCCAACCTGACTGTACGCTGTCCGCAGCGGTACGTATTCTATTTTTCCTTTCCATGGAGACCAAAGGAGAATCTGAAACATACAAAAAAAAGACGGAACAGACAAGGACTACACAACAAATACATAGAGATTTAACATATCATAATTCTGCTGAACTAGACAGTTTCTCCATCATGTGAAGGCACCTCTTCGACATCCGGAAGGTTCCACAGGAAAACATTGTGTTTCACAGGCAGGGCATGATTCTGAGATGACGATAGTACGCTAGGATGAACGGAATCATTTATTCTGCTATCTTGGTCTTTATCAGATCCATCAGGCATAAGAACGCTTTTTTTAATAAGTTGATCTTTGGTTGAACGCATCGATATTTTCCTCTCTAGAGTTCTGGACGTCTGTTCAAAACGATCTCTCTTTTTCCTCCGTTTCCACTGCCAGGGCTGGAAGATTCGTCGGAGCATTGCAAACCGTCTTTGTTTAGTCTTCATAGGTGAAGGGTTATCAGAACAAGATAAACGTCTGGCTCTCTGACACACAGGAATATCATTTTTCAATTTAATACACATTTTTAACTTAGAACTCTTAATTTTATTACATTTATAATTCTTAACTAGAGAACTCAAATCATTTCTAGTATTAAAGTTTTTAACATGTGGCAAACCATAACTAGAGTTTTTTTATCACATTTGCAACATAAACATTTGAAATAGAAACATTTGAATTAAAATGAGCACCCAAAGAGTATCCACTTTCACTCAATAAAACATCGCTCTTTGCGTGGCCTAGTTTCTTTATTTCAGCATATACACTGGGATGTATAATAAATTCTTCGGTCAAGGTCGGTGATATTGCCGTTCGAACACTTAAGCTGGGAGAGCGCTGAGTTAGAGAAATATTTATGGGTTGAACTTCTACCATACGCTGTTCGCCAAAACATGAGCTTAATGTTATGATTTCTTCGGAAGGTTTATGCACTCTAATTAGTGAGGAATTTAGAACTGGGATCTGGCAACCTGAATCAATCAAGGCTGTTACGGGCTGATTTTCCACAAAAATGTTTACATATTGTAGTTGTGCGAACTCATCGCTATTTTGTTTTTCGCTCTCGACTTTCAAAGTATTCACGTTTATTCTATTATGGATGTGGCTGTTAGATTCTTTAGGCTTAAAACGCTTCTCACAGTCTCTTGCGTAATGAGATGAATCACCGCATATATATATATAGCAATTTTTATTTTCTCTTCCAAGATATTGGGGAGAGTTCTCTTTAATCTCTGGTTTAAAGTTTCGTGATCTATTTTTAAAGGGGTCTTCAGTATATCCACAAGCAATAGGAATTTCCTTACGTGATCCGTTTTTAGATGAATTATAAATATCGCACTCTTTAGCTAAATCAATAGGCCTAAACCAATCTCTTCTGCTTCTCGAATGCCAATATGAGTTGCGGTTTCCTTATTTAAAGTTTCGAATAATTTATCAGAAATTATATAAGATCACATAGAGATTAAAAGGAATTATAACTTTTCTTAACGAACAATAATATTGGAAGTTTGCCGTCAATCTTGCAGCAAATTGGATGTATGTCTCGCCTGATGATTTTACAGCATTTTTAAATGAGTTCTATAGATTTTCTGAGTACTATAGATTTTAGTTTTTCATAGTCATTTAATTCCTCCTTTTTAATATACAGTGAGACATTATGAGCTCTTTCGCCCAGAAGATTTATTAAAATTTCAGATTTATATTCGTCATTTATTTTCTTGGTTAAAAATGCGCGTTCTAATGATTGGAAGAACAGATTAAAATTTTCAGATCTGGTGGGAACAGAAAGAGATAAAGTTTTAATGCTTTTGATCATATTTTCTATGTTTGTTTCGAACTGTTTCTCTTCGACTTTAGCTGCAGGAGATTTAAACTTTAATGCTTCATTTTTAGCCGTTTGAAGTTCGACTCCTTTTTCTAATTGTGCTAACTGAAGTTTAGCGAGCTCAATTTTCTGTTTTTCTAGAGTTACCTCTCTTTCGTTTCGCGATACCCTCTCATCTATACAGTTTTGAATTAAAGTTTTAACGAAATCTGGATCACTTTCAAATGTACTACTGTTCTCAATTTTAGTCTTTAGTTTAGCTATGGTGTCCGTACTCTCCACAGTACCGTCTAGATCCTCAACAACTCTTATGAGATTCTCTTTAAGAGCGTTTTTATACATTTTAGAAAAAATATGGAAAGATCCTACCTTTTTTTTCTAGCTCCCTTGTTGCTCGCACGTACGATGTATCCAATAATTGAAGAAAAACGTTGATTCCACTGATTTCACCTCTTCGCAGGTAATATAGTTCTTGTAATTGTAGTTCCGGCCTCTAAACAGGCGGAATATTCACAATAGGTTCCAATGAAGAATTCAATTGAAGAAAAACGTTGATTATAATAGTTCCGGCCTCTACGCAGGCGGAATATTCACACAGGGTTCGTTGACAAAATTCACCTCTACACAGGTTATTTTGTTAATAGTTCCGACCTCTACACAGGCGGAACGAAGTTTAAAAAATCAACCCCTACACAGGTTGAGCGAAATTTAAAAAATTCAACCTCTACACAGGTTGAACGAAGTTTCCAAAAAAATGGCGGCGCGTCTCCTTCACGGACGCTACTTTAGTTCACTGTCGAAATTTGGTTCAAATCGAAATTTTATCGATCCCGGCCGAGCCCCCATAATTTGTGGGAGACAACAAGCGGTCCAAGACTTTTGTCTTTTTTCACATTTATTTTAAAATTAACAAAAATTAATTAAAAAGGTAGCTATTCTAACAGATAAGTTTTGATGATGTTTTCATGGTAACGCCGCTCGCGCACCTCCGTCGTTCCTCCTTTCCGATTTCTCTCTTTCTCTAAAGTCTTAAAGTTTTGGTACTACTTTCACTAATTCAAAAGTTTCTGTTACAGTTTCACTTAGCTGCGCCTGCGCGCGAAGACTGCGCTTTGCTGGATGCCACATATATATATATCTGAAATATATATATATATATCTGAAATATATATAATATATCTGATATATATATATATATATATATATATATATATCTGATATATATATATATATATATATATATATATATATATATATCAGATATATATATATATATATATATATATATATATATATATATATATATATATATATCTGATATATATATATATATATATATATATATATATATCTGATATATATATAAATATATATATCTGATATATATATATATATATATATATATATATATATATCTGATATATATATAAATATATATATATATATATATATATATATATCTGATATATATATATATATATATATATATATATATATCTGATATATATATAAATATATATATATATATATATATATATCTGATATATATATATATATATATATATATATATCTGATATATATATATATATATATATATATATATCTGATATATATATAAATATATATATATATATATATCTGATATATATATAAATATATATATATATATATATATATCTGATATATATATATATATATATATATCTCTGATATATATATATATATATCTGATATATATATATATATATATCTGATATATATATATATATCTGATATATATATATATATATATATATATCAGATATATATATATATATATATATATATATATCTGATATATATATATATATATATATATCTGATATATATATATATATATATATATATATATCTGATATATATATATATATATATATATATCTGATATATATATATATATATATATATATATATATATATCTGATATATATATATATATATATATATATCTGATATATATATATATATATATCTGATATATATATATATATATATATATATTCTGATATATATATATATATATATATATCTGATATATATATATATATATATATATCTGATATATATATATATATATATATATCTGATATATATATATATATATATATATCTGATATATATATATATATATATATATCTGATATATATATATATATATATATCTGATATATATATATATATATATATATATCTGATATATATATATATATATATATATATCTGGATATATATATATATATATATATATATGATATATATATATATATATATATATCTGATATATATATATATATATATATATATCTGATATATATATATATATATATATATCTGATATATATATATATATATATATATCTGATATATATATATATATATATATCTGATATATATATATATATATATATCAGATATATATATATATATATATATCAGATATATATATATATATATATATCAGATATATATATATATATATATATCAGATATATATATATATATATATATATATCATATATATATATATATATATATAT
>BMAU01007121.1:0-207500 GCA_019973935.1 Trichonephila clavipes | reverse complement strand
ACGGCCTCCCCGTGCCGTCTACTACACATTCCAGTAGTTTTAAATGACTTCCACAGCCGTGAAACAACGCTGTGAGCGATGTCGAACTCCCTGGCAACATCTGTTATTTTTCGCCCTTCTTCGATCTTTCCAATAATTCGGCCACCCATAAAATCATCTATGTGATATCGGGAAGACATGCCAAAAATTTTAAGTTCGTCTATTAAATCTTTCCTGTAAAACTTTGACTTGAAACAACAACTGTCCACACGCGTCAAAACCTTTAAAGCTGTTATGAACGCTATCACGTGATGAACAGACGTGGAAAAAAATTTGCATACTCATCCTTCTTCTTACTAATATCCCGCACTTATTCTAATTTTCCACATTTTGCTTCCTTTCATTTTGTGGTTGCTATGGATGATAGTGTTATCCGTCCTTAGCAATTGTCCAGCAGTGTATATATCTTAAATATATATATAATATATATATATATATATATATCTGAAAAAAGGCTTAATATGTCGCCCAACCGGTAGAGTGGTTAGCGATGCTGACTGCGGTGAAGTAGGGACTTGGTTCGAATCCCGGAGAAGACATGGATGTTTGTAAATGTATGCTGCCTTTGCGGCGTGGGGGTACTCTAAATAGCCGTCGAGCCGCAAGTCCTCTCGTGTGGTTGGTGGAAGGGATAGAAAGGTAGGAGTCCCCTGACCACCCCCAGGTGTCCTCCCTCTTAATTAAGGTGAAAACGAGCCAAATCGTACTGTCGCTGGTATGGTGCTCAAAGCTACGGCTAACGACAAGCGTCACTTAGCCCTTGGTCATGATAAATTTCATGGGCCTCGATCTGGCCTTTGCTGATCAGGTGGCATCAGTAACACCAACAACAAGGCTCTATGTAAATATCTTTGTGTAATAAAAATTAGAAAAATTGTCCTTATTATTTTGTCCTAATTTTTTATATAATTTTTGCGTAGCTTATTTTGCCCCTTCCATGTATAATATTTCAAAACTGTATATCCCATTAGAGTCCTAATTGTAATTTGTTCATGAATTACTTTTACTTTTTTAACATTTTAGTACAACTCATGGTGGAAAATAAAGCGTTTAGAGTATTATTTTAAAATACAAATTATCCTTATTAAATTTCATTTTATAAAGTACGTGACTTATATTTATTATTTAAAGTAAAAAAATGGTTCAGCCGATTTAATGTAAAGCAATGTAAAAAGAATTTCCTCATTGAATTTATATTGCATACTAATTTTTTTACAGGTAAACAAGATATTTTTGGATGCAGTTGATTGATGTATTAAGTAATTCCCCCCAAAATTATTTCTCCTAATAATGGTAAAGAAAAACGTGTGTTCAAACATTTCTTTAATAATTGCGAGCATTTCTGGGAGAGGGGCGTGTTCTCGTCTTCTCTATCAACGAGAGAGCTGCGCGCCTACGAGGGAGAATAAAAAAAAAGCTATCGGTTGCGAAGAAGCGCATCTCGGAGGAGCATCTTCACACGTGCTGCCGGTCTGCACGTGATCCACTCTCCACGCGCGATCAGTCTCTCCACCATTATCGTCTATGAACCCTCCATTGGAAATTTACAAGGGGAAGGAGGTTTTTTGTTTTCTTTGGTTCATTTTTTTTTCTCTTTCGAAAAACGAAAGGTATCCTAGGAATAATGTTTGTTGTTTGTGCGAGGCGTTCGAACCTTCTGGTGGAACGAATGTCGTTCGTGAAATCAATCTCATCGAACGATTTTTGTTGTGTGATATCGAAATTTCTCCAGAACTTTCTGCTTTTATTAAAAATGCAAAAATTTCTGCGCTTTTCTTAAAAACAGGTGAGCAAGAGGAGAGCCCGCAGTTTTTTTTTACAAAAATTGTTAGATAAATTTTCTCCAAATTTTACTTAAATCTCCTTTCCTCTAGAGTTATTCTCCTGAATATTGCTAGGTTAGGCAACTAATTTTATAGATGGATGGATTGATTGATTGAATATTAACGTCGCACTGTTCAGCTACACGAGGGCTTTTGGCGACGGACCACGTCATTTTGAACCATGGTCAAGTGACGTGGACGACACCTAAGCTGGCACCCCCTCTTCTAACTACCACACCACACCAACGGGAGGACGTTTCAGCTCTCGACAGATTTAACATGCATCGCTGCCCTACACGGCGGATCTTTAGTGGTACTGGGCTCGAACCTGTGACAAAGCAAGCCACAGTCCGATACCTATACCACTCGGCTACCGCGGCCACATTTTATAGATGGAAAGTGTTACATGTGAATCTCAAACGCATCTCTTTTTTACCTATCAAAGTATTTTAAAGCCTTTGACGAGATACATATAGATGAAGTTTAATTTATTTTAAAATGTGCTGCTGACCAGAGCTCTAATAATGAGAAGAAACGGACAACATTTAAAAAGGCTGAACCTCGTGTGCCGTGGAGTGACCGCGGTAGTCTAGTGGTCAAGGTAACGAACTCGTGTCCGACGTGTCATGAGCTGGAGCCTGGAACCGATGAAGGCCCACCGTGCAGAGGAGGCCAATGCACGTTAAATATATCGAGGCTCAAACGTTCTACCGTTGGTGGGGTGTGGAAGTGAAGTGAGGAGAGGGGGTGCCACCTCAGATGTCGACCTCGTCACTTGGCTAGGATTCAAAATGACGAGTAGCTGAGTGTAGTGCAATATTAATAATCACTCATTCACTCGCGCATTTGAAGCTTACTTTATTTTGATAAGTCAGTTTTATGAGTAATCTTTCAGTTTTATGCAAGAGTAATCTTTTTCTCTTTCCCCCTTTGAGAAAGCCGAGTAGTCATAGTCACAAGTTCAAGTCCTGATGCCACTGTGTCTTCCCATTGGCATGATGTGGATGTTTGGAGATTGGGCCCTAGCTTAGGTGTCATCCGCGTCACTCTTGAACGAAATTTCAAATAAGAAGCTCCAAATTCTCTCGCGTTGCTTTAGAACTTTTTTTATAAAAAACGATAGTTATAGAAATATTTTTCAACCGAATTGCGTAGTATTTCACTAACTATATATAATAGTTTGTGATAAAATATTAATTTTTAATATATGACGAACGCAAATATATAAAAAAATGTAATTCTATAAATAACCTTACGAAATAAAAACTATGGCGATAAATCAAAGATGTGGAAGAAGAAAATCCATTTGACGTTTTCATACGAACGTCAATCATTAGCTTCATCGCACAACGCGACGAGTCTCGAACGCTGAACTCCGCCTCTGCATCGCAGCGGGACCTTCTGCGAGGGAATTACGCGGCGCATTAAAATGCCCGATCACGTCCTCTCACCTCCCAGAAGATTTGTGCGCCATGCTTTTATTCAGCCGATGATAAGGTTCTCCGTGCGATAACTGTAACAAGGTTTCTTTGAAATGGCAGAAAGGAACTCATTTATCTACTTCAGCTGTCAATAAAATTTAAATTTTTCTAATTGTAACTGGATTGGTAAAACTTTTCAAACTTGTTTCAGGCATCGTCCATCTTGATTCTCTTTCCCCATCCCCATATACTGCTACCAGCCCACTTCGACGGGTATTTCATGATGTATGAATGTACACTGTTGGCCACATTAGAACTGCAATGCAATGGAGGAAAGCAAATGCAAAAAAAGATTTTTATTATATGTCAGCAGAATGGTAGGGAGGCAAGACAATTTTTTAATTTGCAATCCTTTTGGGAGGTAAAGGGGAGCGAGGGGAGTAGAAACAGTTGCCATCCCTGGAACTTAAAACGACCCTCACTTGGTAAAGCAGGGAGTCAATCTGTGCTTGGAGTGAATATGAACGTCACACTGTTTAGCTACACGAGGGCTTTTGGCGACGGACCTCGTAGTTTTGAACCATGGTCAAGTGACGAGGACGACACCTGATATGGCACTCCCCCCTCTCTCCTAGCTACCACACCACATCTACGGGAGAATGTTTGACCTCTGGACATATTTAACGTGCATCGCTCCCCTACACGGCGGGTCTTTAGTGGTATTGGGCTCAAACTCACGATCTGCTACCTTGACCATGGGCTACCGCAGAAACGACCAACTCATTCAATGCTGCCTCAAGTCTATGCCTTCACCGTATTGGCTGAAGAGGAGGGGCGGGACAGTCTGTCAGCCATTAAAAACCAGATGTTTTCAATGGGTGGCAGATCTACAGACCGTCACGCCAGGGTAGCAATCGAATACCCTATGTGTCCAGGAAAATCAAAACACGACATACCACACGTCATCTTGCATTATCTTGTTGGTAGAGGGTGTTTGGCAGGCCTCTACTATAAAACACAACCCCTGGACGTAAGTCAGGAATGTACAGATCTGCGTTCAAATTACCACCAATCCAAACTAGAGACATGGTGTCGTTTACCAAATGATTGTCCAAACCCTGACGCATGTAAAGGGCCCCTATGCCAATATCGAAGGCAAGCAGGGGACGAGCGGTCTCCTCTATACATGTATACGAGCATCAGAATACTTGACGCAGAACCGTCTGAAAAAAGTGACAGTGTGCCATTCCTGTATCCAGCTTTGTCTTTCGACGCACCAGAGTATCGGTCTCTCTCTCTCTCTCTCTCTCTATGCTATGCTGTCAAGGGAAGCTGAAGCAATGGCCGCCGTGCTAACAGTCCACGTTACTGCAAACGTCTTCGCACCCTACGACTGGAAACTGGGCATGTTGTAAGTATGAACATTTCCTGACGAATGATTTGGGATGCTCTTGTTCTGTTCTCCCGGGTGTTGTGTCGATCCTCTATGTCATTCAGTATGACCCTCAGCAACCCATTGACTCCATATTCGCATGAGAAGGGTTTAATTTCGATCAGTCGCACTCTCGATAAGGAACGTCCCTGCCTCTATCGAATTTTCATAATAAGTGGAAAGCATTTTTTCTTGTTCGTGGCGTAACGCGTTATTTTGAGCAAACTTCGACCTTACAAAGCGTTTTCGGAATGAGAGAAACACTACATAACTTTTCTTTTATGCTTGTTCCTGTCTCTTGTGCACTGAAATACTAATTAATCCTTTGCCTCTTCTTCCTTGCATGTGATTTTGAATTACGTCTGTTCATTTCTTTCTGTTGTCGCAATTTCAATTGCCAACAGTGTGTATATAAATTATTAAGGCTATCTTCAA
The DNA here is from genome assembly GCA_019973935.1 of Trichonephila clavipes. Lineage (NCBI taxonomy): Eukaryota > Metazoa > Arthropoda > Arachnida > Araneae > Nephilidae > Trichonephila > Trichonephila clavipes. The sequence goes on along the minus strand of BMAU01007121.1, from coordinate 202,350 downwards.
CTAATGTTAAGCCCTCGTGTAGCTAAACAGTGCGACGTTAATAATCAATCACTCGACTAATGTTTAAGAATAGGACCCAAATTCAGAATATTTTTTCAGATATAAAAGTACTGAAACATTAGTATTATGGCTTCACTATCCTGTAGAGAATCACTTATTTTATTATACTACTCCGAGTTGACACTTTTTTACTTTTATAAAATGTGTTTCGCCTTTTTTCTCCTATACCGTAATGCTGAATGAGCCATCTCTTTGCATGTTAAAAAGAAAAACTGATTATTTATGAAATATTTTGAAATTTTTAAAACACTCTATTGTAAACAAATGCATGAGTTACAAATTTTGATAAAAAAGAAAGAATTTTTCCTGTCCGAAAATATGCACCGCGTTGTCGTACAGGCCTTAATAGTGAAGGCTTCGATTTCGTAGCCTAACCACTATACCAAGATTATCACGGTAGTATACCATCACCACAACTCCCCTGCCAGTGATTCGGTGAATAGGCGAACGAACGGTACCATAGTTATGGCGAGCGTGAGAGTTGTTGCGTCATTTTTGAGTGCGGCGGCTTGTGGGTTGCGTCATTCATGTGTGACGGCTTTGATGATTGCGTCATTTGTGTGGGACGGTTTGGTGGCATTTGCGGTGGATAGATGGCTCCACGTCTTATGCGCGAAGGTTGCATTTCTCTTTGTTCGGCCAGGGTCACCAACGAAGGCTAGAACCTGGTACCTTCGGTTCCGTAAACCGAGTTCCTTAGCCACCATACTAAAATGATCATCCTAGTATGGAGGCTGTTACTGGTTTATAAAGATACCACCGCCACAATAGCATTGAATTTTAGCATTAAGCGTTCAATTAATTATATTGAAAAACGTTCTTATAACTCTTATCTCTTGATTTCAAAAGGAGACGGAACTTCTAAATAATAACTTCTAATAATTTCTAAAACTGAAGTAGAATTATCTTCTACGCTTCCGTAACCCCCTCCTCCAAAATAAATTTCCCCAAAATCCATTCTTAGTGGACCTCTTCTTAACAAAATAAACACGCTTTCCAAATTTCAAGTCAGCGTCTAATAGTTCAAAAAAAAAGAAATTTTTTTATTAATAAGTCTCTTAACTGTCTTTAAGAGTCGATTTTCGTAAGACCCGTTTTTAACCGATTTCTTAGAAAATATACATGCTTTGCAAGAATTCTTTTTCTACTGAAATAACACTATATTACAAAGCCGCTGAAGAACCGCTGTGTAGAGGAAGTAAATTTACATTAAATCTGTCGAGGCTCAATGTCCTCCCGTTGGCAAGGTGCAGCAGTTTGGACAGAGTTCCAATGTCGTCGTCACTGAATCGAAATTCAAAATAAGGAAGTCCGTTGCCAATAGCTTTTGTGTTGGCTCAATAGTGCGAGGTTAATTTCACTCTTCTTCCCCCTCCGTAATTTGTGTGGGTTTATTATTAGTATCAATTTTATACAAATTCCTTTTATCTTATATATTCGATGAGAAGAGTCCACCCCTTTCAAAGAACGAATTTAATTGATCAGGAAAAAACAAACAGCGAAAACGAATGAATAAACGATTAGAAAGGCTAAATGCGTTGAGGCTCAAAGTCCGGAAAATTAATTCGATGGCGCAGTATGGAAGTTAGGAGGATGGGTTGCTAGCTCAGGGGTTGTCCTCGTCATTTGACAGGGGTTCAAAATAACCAAGTCCGTCGACAATAGCTCTTGTGTTGCTTAAAAGTACGACACTAATTCATACTCACTCACTAATGAGTATGAAAAGTGTTATAAATAGAATTAGATCACGAAATTTCCTCGGAATTTTAAGTACTGAATTCTTTTTTTAGTAATGTGTGGAATCTCTCTCTCTCTCTCTCTGAATAGTGATAAAATAACTTGGAGATATTTCTCCACCTACCCAACAGAGTCTTGCTATTTTTTAATGAATGAATCTTTTTTCTTTTATCGATCAGAAGATAAGGAAATTTTATCCCCGAAACTTATCAGCTCACACTGATGGGTGTAATTTTCTGAGTGCTTTAAAAGATAAAAAAAATATTTTAATTTTTTCAATAATTTTTCGGAAAAGGATTGGATGATTAATTTGAACCATTTCGATCAATTTGTTCGTTTTCTCTATAACGTTTATAACCATTTATAACAAAAAATATTAAACACAACATATTAATAACCATATTGTTTGCCGTATTAAACTCAAGCATTTTTTTTTAATGGAATGAATAATTTTCTTGGAACGAACTTTTCTTCGCAATATATTCTGATACTCGAATAACTAGTAGAACTTGCCCTGTTTGTGCCAAGATTTTATTTTAAAAAAACATTTATTTAACAGAAATTTTACAAAGTATGATATAATATTAATAAACTTATACTATAATATCATAATGGAATTTATAGCAATTTTTATTGAAAAAAAGTACTGAGTTAAATTAAACCTGGCGTCACACTGAATAAGATTCCTGTGCTGAGTTCCGCTTAGAAGTCATCTCGTAGTGTATATTTTTCCTTTAAAAGTCTTCATGTAAAAAGATATTTTCTTTTTGTTTGTGTGATTTTCAAGCTCGTTATAGACCTAATTTCATCTGGTGACATTCAATAATCCTCACTGGGAAAAATTCATAAGGCGACGTTCGTTACAAAAAGTGGTAAGGTAATAAAAATGGATTGACAAGTAATAAATAGCAGAGAGAGACGCGCGAAATCATTGGCATGGGAGAAATCAGCAACTATAACACAACTGATTTTCATCACTCACATCCTCTTCCTTCTGCAGAAAAAAAACCCAAACGTCCTCCCGTTAATGGGGTGTGATAGTTAGGAGAGGGATACAGGTGTCGTCCTCGTCACTTGACCATGGCTCAAAATGACGAGGTCCGTCACCAAATGCCCTCGTGTATCTGAACAGTGCGACGTTAATATTCACTCATTAATTCACTCTACAGAAAAAAAGGATGCCTATACAAAGCCACGTCAAATGTGTACGGAGTAAAAAAAGGTAAGGAGACTGTATTTTTGTCAAGTGTTCCGCAACAACCCAGCGCTTTGTGTTGATCCTTGCTTTAAAGCTCATTATACACAGCAATATTAATAGGATTATTTTTAATTTTACTGATAGATTCGTGTGTGAGTGTGTAGTGGTACAGGACATTGTAACAATCATTTACTGTATAAGAATGTATAGGCGCCAAGTGACTTGGTGAAGAACTTGAAAGAAAGATAAAGTGTTTATTGAAAGCATTGTTGACAAGTGTAAAATTTACAATAACTATTCATAACCGTTCAGTACATGCGCTATGAAGTCCAGTTGCAACGCACATTTTTGTACTCCCCACTAGCAATCGGAGAAGATATATATATATAGTCTGCTGGATTAAAATCTTGTACTCACTGAAAATGGAAAAGTGACGAATTTTCGTTTAACACTGTACAAACGGTCCGATGACTCACACTTACGTGATGGCCAACAGTTCTCTTGTACTTCACTCGGGTCTATCAGACCACAACGTTCAAGGTGCTTTCAGGCTGGGAATGCGTACAGCTCTTCGTTGACCAGCATCATGTCTGATGACGTGGAACGAACCCCTTTTTCACGAAGTTGACGATGTAACCGTTGAAAAATTCTTTGATATGGCATTTGTCGATCAGTAAACTGTATGTAATACATTTGTAGGGCAGCTCTGCCATTTCCATTTACACGACCGTACATGTAAAGCATATTTACTTTTTCGTCATGTGGGAAGTTCCCCGTCGTGGACATCAGCCCAATTGTGATTCCCTTCTTTACTGAGATGCATCATGTTAAACGGTGGTTAGACTTCTACTGTCTCCTCCCGGCAACGCAACCAGCCGATATAACTCCACTTCTCTTTTCTTTACCCTGTTTGTGCCTCACCACACCACTTGCGCTCATACATTCCTATTCAATAAATGATTATTTCACACACAATGTTCTGTATCTACCCTTCAAGTTTGTACCATGAATTCGGGATCCCCCGTATATATATACAATATTATGTATATGTCATAATCTAATCGTCTATAAGTTATATAATTTAAATAATAAAAATTGATTATTAATACTTTTTGTGCATCATATAAATTTTTCAACCAACTTTTGAATTTTGAACGCATTTGTTGCCACACAATCTACAATTGCCGCTCACATTACGACATGTCTCGTAGACGGCAGTTTTGGTACACACATTTACTACGAGATAACGCAAATAGTTGGCAGTGAGTGGTTTAATCTATAAATAACTCAGTAAAAATATGAAGAACCCGTTCAAATGTCTTCCTTGTGATTTGCTTATGGCTTTAATCTCGGGATTATATGTAGCTGCAGCTAAATATTGTATAAAGCTACGGTGGCAGAGTAGTTAGGCTCGCGAACTCGTGGCTTCTGTCGAGTAGTATAATATAGTCACGGGGTCGAATCTTGTTACCACGTAAGACCCTCCGTGTGAAGAAACTGATGCTCAGTTAAATCCGTGGTGCCTCAAAGACCTCACGTTAACATGGTGAAGAAGTTTGGAGATTGGGGTGATAAATCAAGTGGTGTTTTGGTCACTTTATCATGATTAAGGAGGTCCCAGTCATTAGTATCTCTCATGTAGCTTCAGAGTCCAACATTATTAAACTTAGTTAATCAAAATTGTTTTAAAAGTCGTGCTCTTCCCAAGTGTGTGGCGTTGTGCTACGGTAGCCATGGTGCCGAACTCGCGATCGACAACGTTTTTATCGAGATGTGGGGTTCGAGCCCTTGTGCCACGAAAGATTCGGCGAATAAGTACAGGCCCAAAGATTTCGAATTGGCGGAGTGTAGGAATTTGCTTAGATACCGTCCTCATTACACGACAGACGTTCAAAACGACCATCGTCCGTTTTTTGTGTTGCTTCTGACTGCGATGTTAATAAACAACCAATCAATTTTAGTTTTTCAAAAGGGATAAATGCTCTTCTAAGATTGAAAAAGTTCATATAATTGTAAACGCGAAAAATAAACTGTTCAATCTAAAACATGCGATCATTTTAACTCAACAATTGGGTGTTCGTGGAATTTAGCGCAGAAAAAGGTAGAAAAATAGACACATTTGGAATTGAAAGTACTTGAAACAGTAGGAGGAGGAATGTGTGTGACCCGGAGTTTTTATATACAATACTTTTCCTTATATAATACAGTGGCATAACGGAGAATATTAGGGCTCCCGTGCAAAGTCAGGTTTTGAACCCCAAGACAAAATACTTGGCGTCAGTCAGGCTTTGGGTCCCCTAGAATACCTGGGCCGCGCCCCGCAATGCCGGGATCTTGGAGGTGCGCGTTACACCAATATATATATATATAATTATAGCATATATATTTATCTTTGAAAGACCAATATGTGCTCGGAATTTTATTATTTTACAGTTAGAGCATTATTGAAGAAACCTATTGCCACCAAAAAGTGTTTTATTATTTGAAATTCAAACCACACACACAGTCAGAAGATAAGGAGCTTTTATTAGTTTAATAGTTTTGCTGTTTATTAGAAATTATTGTGACACATTCTATTATTTCTGGATTGCAAGAAAAGAAAGAAATGTACGCCAATTTTTATGCAAAAGCGTCCATGTTGGCATGAGTTGCGAATCAATTCAGAACACGAAACATCACCAGTTCTTACTTCCTTCTCAGCGGAGGAATTCCCTGCGTGATCAGGTTTGTTTGCAAACATCCTCACCTTAGCTCCCTCCGCGACCTTCCTTTTTACCTTTACAGTGTGCTCTCCCCCCTACCTGCGGTTTGGAAGCGGCAATCTTCGGATTTTCCTGGCTCCTCTCTTTCCTCATTTCTCTTTTTTTGTTTCAACCCAACCCTTCCACATGGAGGAGGAACCCCGGAGTTCTCGGAAATCCATCCACTGATTCCGAATCCTGTCGGTTCTAGGAAGTCCACTTCAGTCCGATCTGACCGAGAGCTCTCCGCATAGGTCAGAGATAAAAAAAATAAAATCTTTTTTAAGTAAAAGAATTGCGGGAATTCACTGATGAGGGAAAAGAAATGCGTTGATGTGTTACATATACATTAAATTCACTGATGAGGGAAAAGAAATGCATTGATGTGTTGCATATAATTACTTATTTTAATTCTATACATAGCGAGTGTGTGATCTGGAAAAACACTTTTAAGAATCATTCATACATTGTTAAGTGCCATTGCCTTGACTCACTAATTGCTTAAATATTTCTTTCGAACGAATATGAGTATGAGAATTAATTTCTCTAAATTTTGATTTTTAAATTTTCTTTAATTTTTTTAATTATTTAACACGTGATTTGGTAAAATTATAAGAGATGTAGTGGATTGATAAGCTAGAGTTACAGAGGCTGAAACGGATCAAAGCCTATGCGTCAATGGCTTTAACTTATAAAGCGTCATAACTTATACTTTTAAGTTATAACTTTTAAGCGTCATAACTTATACATATTTTAGATTTTTCCAGCACATGTTTAGGTAATATTGCTGTATTTTTAAATGCCATAAGATGGACATACCCTAAGTAATAACCTAGCAGTGATGTTGTGGGTGGGGTAACCAAGTGGTCATCGCCAGCATTGTTTTTGTTGATTCGTGAGTTTCAGCTTTGGTACTTGTACAGAGTCAACATAATGAAGAGCTAATGATCGTTAAATCTTGACGTTGGTGTGAAATGTTGGAGGATGGGGTGCAAAATCAAGTACCGTCCTCGTCCCTAGTCAAAATTGAGAAGCCCTCCCGTAGCTCCAAAGCGCAATGTCAATAAGTAAGTCAGATGGGTGACGGGGTTGGTTTGCCACTGGCCTTCTGTACCCAAGGTTGCGGGTTGAAGCCCGGCCCAATTCGAAGGATTTTCATGATACAGAAAATCGACAGCGACCATCTCGTATGATTATACGGCATGTAACAGATCCCTAGGGAGTGCCCTAGGCAAAATTAAAGCCTAGTACAGGTTCGTATCGTCAGAGCTCAGGTGCCTCTCTCTAGAGGGGGGGACTGGGCATCAAAATTACCTGCGGCGATTGGTATCCGCCAATATGGCGCCGCATTAAAAGGAGATACCAGCTTTCGCTGATGTTCTAGGTAGATTGACGAACTCTCTCTCTGTAATAACTGTTCATAATTTGTCATTATAAATAAAAAAAAGTATCAATCCGACGCTTTCCATTAACCACGCCGTATGCATCTCTTCGTTTTGGAACACGGTCAAATGACGAGGTCTACACCTCAGCAGTCGTCCCCAGCCTTCATGTCCACACCCCACCAACATGAAGACTTCGATCTCATCAGCAGATTTACTTTGCAACAGTCTTTCGTTAGTGGAATCGGAGCCGCCGTTACTGAGTGGCCATGATCACGAACTCGTGGCCCTCACTTTCGAGTCACAGGCTCTTTGTATTGTGCCTCTGAAGGCCCGTAAAAGTTCTCCCTTTTGTGATGGTGTAGAAGTTTTCAGAGTGGGTTTACAGCTCAGATGTTTCCCTCGTTACTTGACTGTAGTTTAAAATGAAAAAATCCGTCGCTAATAGCTATTTTGTTGATGCAGACATAAATGAAATAAAACCTTTAGTGGAATCGGAGTGAATGAGTGAATATTAACGTCGCTCTGCTCAGCTACACGAGGGCTTTTGGCGACGTCATTTTGAATTATGGTCAACAGACGAGATAGTGGAATCGGAACTGGAGCTCACGACGCGACTGGAACATGGCCGGATAAACCAAGATAAGGTATTAACTGTATTTTTTCTCGATCTTCAATTCGTCGATAAAAATGGCTGTCACTTAACACATTGGAATTCTTTTGCTTTGGCAACTTAAGTTTTCAAAATAATTTAATTTTCCATTTTAACCGTACCTCTATATCATAAGTTGCCATTATATGCCCCTTTTACTTCAACTATTTCCTCTTACAGGGTATAAAAAAGGCTCTGGATAGTTTTAACATTGCCGCAAATACATTTCCTTTTTATTAATTTTGTATTGAAAGGCAGATAAATATTCTGGTATGATATTCAAAATGAGAATGGACCGAGTATGCGATATGTAATACTTTCTAACTGACGTCTGGAGTGGTGTGTTGATTATCATCGCACTCTAATGCTGCATTCAATCGGTGACGGACTTCGTCATTTTGAACCATAGTCAAAAAACGAGGATGACACCCGAGATGGCACGTCTTTCTCTCAATGGGATGACTGTTTGAGCCACGAGACATTTAAAACCCATGATCCCCTCTAAACGGCGGTTCTTCAGTGGCATCGGAACTTGAACCCGCGACTCGAGAATTCCGGCTTTGAATGAGTCACCATGACAACTAGGGTACCATGGCCACCTCGATGCTTAGAATGTGTGCTTTGTAAGAAAAAAAAGAAAGAAGGTGCCTCAAGCTGTGTTCTTTATTTTGCATCTTATGTTTTCTATTGCCTTTGAGGAATGATCTCATTCAAAAAATACAACCTTTTCTGTCGAAGACTTCTGTTTAATACGTAAGAGAGCTTTAAAGGATTCCATGAACCAATGAGCATAAATAACAATAAGGTTTCCTCGAGAGAGAAAAAAAACAGCAAAGTTTTTTTTTCCTGCATCTTTAGAATCCCTGCTTTCAAATAACGGAAAATGAAATTCTGAGAACCATCCTTTTCAGAGACGTTTTTGAATTTAATATTTCACTTTAACGTAGGATTTCATCACAAGTGTTATTTTATATTTAACCATTATTTTATATTTAAATGTTTCCAAATGCCAACTGAAGTGGAAAATATAGAGTTCCAGTCTCAAAAGGAAAAGTATCTCTTCATCAGAACTGATAATTAATATAAAGAAAAAATAAAGAGAGAAAAATATGTGAGAGTGATAAAAATGGAAAAAAGCTTCATAACTGGCTTGATATATCTGGGATGAGTGGTGAAGCTTCTCATCTCAGTTGGTCAGTAACCATTTTCGGACATCGAGAAGTCGAAGTGGGTGCGGAAAAAGTGCGACACGCTGTATATTCCTAGTGACTGAGGAAATGGCTTGCTTGGAAGGAAAATTAAGAAGAAAAAAATATATTAAGTAGTGTAAAACTTCAAAAAATCATGCTCAAACGCGTTAAAAAAACTTTTTTTTAATTTAAGAATAATTTCATTCCCACTGACAAAACACTTTTTTGCTGTTGTAAAGATTATTCAAGAAAGCCTATCTATCTCATCTCTTAAAAGAGTTATTCGAGGAAAAATGTCATTGAACGATTCTTGTTTATTGGTATTTTTTAAATATACTTTCATAACAAATCAAAAAAAATTTGAACCATACTTAACTTTCCCTATAAAATAGTCAACTTCCCAATCGTCTTGAAACAATCTATTTTCTTCGAGAAAATTTACTAGTAAGATATGAAAGATAGTTAAAAATTAGTTCCACTCATAAAATGGTTTCTACTCTTCTGCTGTCTATACTCACTAATCAGAAAAAAATATCAATTCGCACCCATACGACATCAACAGCCAAAAGCAGAATTGATATATTTGGTTTTTTAACAAAGAATTTCCAACCAAATTTTCATAAATAAATGAATTTGTCAGAGCAAAGGGCCCTGGGCGGGCTGCAGGTTGAGTATCGCTGAACTCGACAGAGTCAAAGTCGTTTCCGGTCAGGAAATCCCGATGGAATTGTAAAGAAATGATAATGGCAAAAAAGAGTCATTAGGAATGATGCAAAATGGTCATAATTAAAATTTTGAAAAATGAATTAAAAATAAAAGTTGAAAATTCCACTGTGAGGAATAATATTATTCTAAATATTCACTGTACGTTATAATATTGTTTTGTACTGAAAAACTTCATCAGAATAAAGACGGCATTCGTAAAAAAATCCCCCCAACCTTCCATTTTTCTTTCACTATTTCTCAGAGATTCATGGTGGATTTGTGTTCTAAAAGAACTCTTTTCAGCTGACCATAAGTGAAATAATTCATAAGTGATACGTCAAGAAACTCTGCAGAGACAGTGTTCGAAACACATAAATGATATATATATATCAGTGTCAGGTTTGAATTTTTTCAAGGAATGCAGTGAGGTAGGGTGGGTGACTTTGTCTTGATGCAGTTTAACTCTTTGGGACTCTTAACTCATTGGGATGAAGAGATAGAAGTCTTTCTGTGAGAATCGGACGCAAACCCTTCGGATAGAGAGTATGATTTGATTGTTTTTACCTCCTTTCTTATTTTCAATTTCCTTACCTAAGAAAAATTTGCGACAGTCATAAGGACTTGGTCGAAACTTCCCTTGCGCTCTCGAGACAAGATTCTTTTTCTGTTCCATTTTTGTTACGATTTTCGAGATAAATTTCATGTAGAAGTAACAATGTTGTTCCCCCAGTTTCTTACAGGGTTCTTCAAACCCCGGTGTGAACATGATATTTCTTAAGATGTAAATCTTAATTTTGTTCAAAAGTCGTTGAAGCTTAGCGGTTACAGTCACGATCCTGCTAGTCATGAGTGCGTTGCAGACCCTCCATGTACAGGGGGCCAGTGCACGTGAACAATGTAATCTAAGTCCTTCCATTGGCGTGGTAGTTTGGAGTCAAGTGTCCTTCTCATCACCTGACCATGGTTATAAATGACGAGGACCATCACCATAGCCCTTGTGTTGCTTATCTCGTATGACATTAAATAGCACACTCATTCACTTAATTTTGTTTTGTGCTATAACCTTACAATGGATTTCTGCAAGGGGGAAATTTCTCTTGGTACATTATTTTAGAAAAACATTGGAAACGGGGGAGCGTAACTTTTTCGTGTATTTATTCGGAATACTCTTTCTATGCAAAAATAATGTTAGATAACTCTCCATTTCTCTTTGATAATGTGACTTGTTTTGCTCTTAAAAGAAATGTATGCTTGCATCAGTGTGAACACGGGGTGGAAGTTAACTTCTTTGGCTTATAAGTATTCAATTGTATAATAAAGTTTTATTTTGAAGTAATCTTATGACAAATTTATTATTATCATTATTTCAAACTGTATTTAAAAAATAATTAGGATTGGAAAGGTATAAGTATAAATAAAATTTTCATTTTCAAAATATAATATTTAAAAAAAATTATTGTATACATTATCTTTGCGTCGCTCGGTTTTTCTCCCTCCCCATTCTGGATTTTCAAGCCGACTGCGTTAGCTCGGTCTCCGGGCTAGCCATCCTCCGGCACAGTTGTTTTTCCTGCACATACACAAACAATTACCCTAAATAATTCAAAGTAATCTCACTCACTTTCAACACCATTTTTTCGCACACCCTAATGATTCTTAAATTTTCACGCAATTTTATTATCATCATGTAAATTCTTAATTTCATCTCTAACTATAATTATTTTAAAGCAGCAAAGGACTAAGGTAAAACCGAACCAATGTTCACTCCCCATTTTTCCATGACAGGAGTTTAAGCTTCCCAGCGGGAAGCAGGCACTCCATCAACCATTCAACTTATACATTTATAGAAAAGTATCATTATTATTAGTCTATTTCCATTATGCGTATGGGTGTTTCAGTACATACTTTTGTTATCAAAGGCTTGTGGTAGTTAAAATAAGAAATGTAGGTTTTGCACTCAATATCATTTAAGAATCTCGAAAACAATGCATCAATCGTAGTATTTGATTTTGTCGTTGATATAATTCTGTTTTTGTTGTTGTTGTTGTTGTTTTTTGTAGAGATAAGGCGAAATTGCCTTTTTGCGTCTTAATTTTTCCCCTATTTGAGGTAAATCTGGAAACTCAAGCCATATTGTCTTAACTAATACTTCATTATTTGTTTCTACATGAATTAGCTTTCCAACTGCACCATTTACCAATCCATCTGTCACATCAATATTTGTGGTAATCATGTAATGAATATTATTTACATAAATTGTTTGATAAGGCAATCCATTTGTATCAATTAATGACATCTTGCGTAATTTTTGACGTACGAAAGTTTCTTGTTCTTTTGAAGTACAACCAATATATTCATCTTTTGCAGTTGAAGCTATTCTGTCCGCATATACATTCAATATTTTATTATTATACTCATTAACGGAATTGTTAGTGTTGAATAATCGTATACCTTGAAGACACCTTGCTTCAGCTTCTTCCACTGTACAAAAACGAGACTCAATCAGAGCTGTTTCCATTTTATCAAGTTGTTCGCCGTTTCCAATTTTTGTAAGTATAGAAGAAAATTGTTGATTCGCTTGACGCATGACTTCATTTAGTTCATAAAATTTTTGATTTCGCCAAAAAATCGGTCCAACGATGGGATATGTTTCAGTTGATGGGTGTGAAACGAACTGTTGGTAATTGACATAAATCTATTAAAATCTCCTAATTTCCCCAGTTATTTGTTTTAATCTGGAACCAGCCTTCAATAATAATTGAGCACTGATCATTCTTATCTCATCAATGATTATGACTTTTATGTATTTGAAAGGAGTTCTGTATTGTTGAGAAGTTTCAGAATGTAACGGAAGTAATCTTGATAAAGAAATTTTTAAAGCTGCATGAGCTGCTGTCGTTCTTGAAATAGCTACTGCTGCTTTACAACTTTGACAATATCCATCATTGTCCGTACAGCGATTATATGTTTCCAACAAAAGTTGAATGACAAACGCATCCGGCAGAGAGATTCAAATATTTGAAATGGAGTTCGATTAAATGATAAGATGCGAAATAACGTGAAGTAAAAGTCTTTTTCATTTGATATTTCATTGCTAGAAATCTTCATTGGGCATTAAATTTTCTCTTTTTTTTCTTTGCAGTCGGTTCTAGTTTATGTAATGTTGCTCAGTATATATACCCTTATTAAAACAAAAATAAATTTTTATTCGCATTTTTTTACTCGCCAATTCGGTGATTTTCATTTGTCTCCAATTTTTATAATGTAACCCCTGAGAAAATGTGAAGTGACGTGATGAAGCAGATGTTGATTGCCAATTCGGCGTGAAACTGGGTTTCGTCGCCAAACCCTTGGCTTTTCATAAAATCGCGCTTTTTATTAAAGTTTTTATTTTTTGAAGGCTTAATTTTTTTTAATTAATGACTTACAATTTCCCACATCGATTGCAAACTACCGTAATTTTTAAACACACACACAAAAAATGTAAGAATAATACTTAAGTAAAAAATTCTCTTAAATGGCTAATAGACGAAGCACACAAAAAATTTTAAAAGCCGTAATTTTTAAACCATTTTTTCAATCTTTGTACAAATTACGGATAATGCTATTCTAGATACGGAAAAAAAGTTTTGTGGGATTTTTTTTAATAAATAATGCAATTATTAAATATTTAATTAAAATTTTGAGTATTTTTTAAAAAATTGTAAAAAAAAATTTTTCGATCTTTTTTAAAATGACTGGTTCAATATCAATTCATTAACGCGAAAGAAAATTGAAAGAGAACGATTTATAAATCATTTTCAAAAGCGTATAAATTTTGACGCCTTTTAAAAAAAATCGTCAAAAATAGAAAAAAAAATTATTTTGTAAAAAAATATATATCATATCGTGGCGAAAAAAATGATCTTTCCGATTCTGTAATTATTTTTTGTATGAGATAGTATGAATTATAGATGGCGTTTTTCAAAACGTGGAGAAAGTTCGAACTTCATTCATTTCTACCTTACGTTCATCACGTAACAATAACTGGTAACGCGTAACGAAAATTTTTCCCTACCGTGCCATAAGAAGTTAACTAACTTCAATACGAAAACTCGGAGAACTCAAAAACTTTGGAATCGCAACTCGTTTGCATTCATCATTTTCAAAGAATAAATGGGAAAATATCAGATGATAAATTTAATTCCGAATTATAAACTATTGACCGAAAAACAGCATATCCTACACCCCCTTCCCAAAAAATGTTTTTATCGAAATCGTTCTAAGAATCTGTAAACACTCTCTGTAACTTCATTCACTGAGCTGTTGCCACTTAAAATAATAAACTATTAATGAAAAAGGCAAAAAGCATAAGAGTTATGTGTCTGCGTAAAAAAATGGGATTTTTAGGTGCATGTGCATCTTTCAAATTTAATAATAAAATTACCTGGTGTCCGAAAAGTATGACTACATTTTCAAATTTTAATTACAAATGAAGTAACAAAGCTATTCACTTACTTTTTTTGTGTTCCATAAAGAAAACAAAGTTTTTTACAATGTTTTATTGCTCTATTTTAATGTACGCACCATGAGAATAACACATCGAATCTATACGAGTAACGTCATCTCAGATTCTGCTAGAGCGGCAAGATGTTGTTTTTGACCTTAAGCCCTCGAAAGTCATGCATCTTTCATACCACTTTTTAACTGTGGATCTTGAAGGTGAACTTCGTTTATTGGTAGTCCAAAATTTACGCTGAACATGTATTACAGATTAAAATTCGTTAACCCGTGCTACAACTTGCGCTTGTTTTTGCGGTGAATGCATTTTGAAACGAGAATGTTACAAAGAGGCAGCTTTGGTTTGTATTTCATAAAACAGAAACTTTAATCTCTTCTTTATGGAGCATAAAAAACGTAAGAGAAAATTTTTGTTTATTTTTAATTCTTTTTTGAAAGTGTAGTCATACATTTCGGACAACCTATGTATAGCATTTCATGGTTTTGTACAATCAGTGCTAACTATGAAATCTGCCGTTTTGCATCGCATCCGATGCACTTTCAAATCGATGCACGAGCTTTGACGCGTCACTTCTTCGAGGCAAGAGATTAAATAACGTAGCTAAAAAAAATCCTCGATTCCACATTTCTCGATCGGTACGAACCGTTCGAACGCGTGTATTCTGTCAAATGGTTCGGTTCACGTGTACCGATTTCCACTGAGTATCATGTCACGGGTTTATCGATAAACTGTTCTTATTACTTCTGTTTTTTTTTAACTAGAGATCCCCGACTCTCGAACATAAATTTGCATTCGAAAAAAGGAAAAAAAATCCGTTCGTTATTTTCCCCAATTTCTCTTTTCTCCGACCTTCGCCCTTCGCTCCGTGTTATCTGTTGTTGCAGCGAAAAATAAATCGAATCCGCGCCTACTTGGAGGGACGTTCAACCCAGATCGCTCTCTCTTGCTCCCGATTCTCACGCGTACTCCCCTAATCTGGAGAGATAGAACAAGTGCAGATTCCTGCTCTCTGATTCAATCACGACGACTAGGAATTCTTATCGATTCGGTAACTATTTGCAGATGTCAATAAATAATATCAATAATCCGGTGGGTTTGTGGCCGCAGTAGCCTAGTGGTTAGGGTCACTAGCTCGTGGTAGAAGTGTCACGGGTTCGAGTCGTGGTGCCGCTGAAGACCCGCCATGTAGAGAGGGCAGATGCACGCTAAATCTGTCAAAGCTTAATGTCCTGTGTGGTAAGGTGTGGTAGTTTGGAGAGAGGGTGACAGCACAGGTGTCGACCTCGTCACTTGACTGAGTCTCAAAATGACGAGGTCCATCGCCAAAGCCCTCATGTGGCTTTTTTGTGCGACTTTAATCTTTCCCTTAATTCTATCTTTCCAGTTAGTCAGCATGTAGCCTCCCATTGGCGGGATGTGGAAGTTAAGAGGTGGGGCCAGCAAAAGGATGAGATCTTTTGCCAATACCACTCGTGTTTATTGCTGTCTAGCGAAAATAAAAAAATGAATTAATTTGCGAATGATTTTCAAAATTCATTTAATAATTGTGAAGGATTTTCTTTTTTTCTTTACAAGGTCACTTCGAAGGAACATCAATGTAAGATTTACTTAATGATAATTTTATCTTGCCATCAAGATTGATTGTATCTGATAGTTAAAAAACGTCGTATACTTTAAAGCAAAAGAAAAACAAGAGTTTAAAGTCGGTTCTTGTAATTTTGGGGGGCTGATAAAATAACGAAGGATGCCCAGGGGCTGAATAATTAGTGCATCGAGTTTCTACACCACAGGTCTGAGGTTCAAATCCCTGGCTGGGCAAGGTTGACTCAGCCTTTTATCCCTTCAGTGGGTCAATAAATGAGTACCAAGATTGCTTGGGAACTTAACACTGGGGGTTTCGCGTCAGACTGATTACCTGACGGGAACATCTGCTCATGCACCTCAGGGCCCAAGGTCACATATACTGAGTTGGGCACAGAAAGCCTTGGCCCTCATGGGCTGTCGTGCCACTGAGTTAAGTTAAAATAACGAGGACGAATCCTGAACTGGCAGTCCACTCTCACCACACACACACATTAACTTTGGAACGAAATCACTTACAATTTGCCTTGTATAACATCTTCTATTTGGTTGTTGTTGGCGTGTGTTTTTTATCCTGGAAACATATGAAATACAAGTGAAGAAGAACTGAAAGCATACAATACAACGGAAGAATATACACATTTATTACAAATGATTATCCCAGCATATAACAAGAAGGGGTGCTTTGCTTTCTTTTCGAGACGGGAATCCATTACAGGCGAAAGACCGACTTCTTTCCCGAAGAAATGACTATGTCCTACTCGGGATTCGAACCCACTCGGTCACAAGCCGAGGGTCATAGCCACCATACTGGCTGGGTGATCTTCTATTTGGTTTAATGAACATTTGAACATCCTTTATAATAATTATATTTAAACTGAACATAAGTTACAAGAAAAATAAGATAAAGATGGATAAAAATTCAACTGTTGCAAATATTTATGTAATATAGTTTGCTTAAAGAAAGGCTAAAAATGAACACTGACGAAAATAATAACTTTTTTCCTTAACAGACTTAGAGCCTGATAAAGGTAATAAAATGTTCGATTCTGCCCTCAAGAATGTTTTCCAAACGCCTCAGTGCGCCTTTTGGAGTTGAACTCGATTTATATTGAGATTGAAACGAAACTCGTGATGGTTTCCTTTGTTATGTTTTTTTCTCTTTTCGACGAAGATGCAGAAAAATGTTTTCACACCTCACGATTGGATTCTTTCCAACTGTCATGGGATGCTGAAGAAAACTGGAATTGTTTTGTTGAAAAAGGGTTTTTTTATTTAACAAAATCGTGAGACTGTCGACGGAAACGAGTAACTCTCCATATACATCCAATGGAACCAGTTACATTTAACGTGTAGCTTCTCACAGTGCTCTGTGGCTGCGTAGCCTAGTGGTGGCGACCTGAAGGTCATGAATTCGAGTCTGGGTGCCACTGAAGACTCCCCTGTAGAAGAGGCTCAAAGTCCTCCCGTTGGTGTGGTTTCGTCCTTGTCCCTTGTTCACTCGCCGTGTTGATTTAGAGTGCGACGTTCACTCTGTAACTCCCAACGGGGATCCGCGTCTTTGGTGGACCCCACACTCACACGTGCAGATAAAACATTGTGACGTGGTCGACCTCGCAACCCCTTTTTTGAACCCCAAGAAAGCTAATCCCACCGAGCGGAGGATGAAAGAGAGATTCTTTGAACTTACTCGGGAGCGGTGGACAGACGATTCCTCCTCTTACAAATTATTGTGGACTCGAACCATCTTTAAATAAGTTTAACAACTTGAATGTATCATTCAGCAAAGAATATTCAATAGTTGTGACGTAAATAAATTCAATATTTAAATTAACCAAGAATACGCTACCGTTATTCTTTCAAACGTTACAACTCTCTCAAAACGTTCCACATAGGGATTGCAATACCGAGATTAAGCCATTTTGGCAATTTTGTAATACCTGTATTCCCTGGTTTAAATATAGGTTTTTCGCTATTTACTAGAAATTTTTTAAATTGTCTCCACTATACGTTCAGAGATCGCCAACATATAGCAAAATAGTAGACGTTTTTCAATTCCTACTTTATACATATATAGCTTACACTCTCTCTCTATTTATTTTTTTTTCTTAGTGGAATTTTCAATCGTTAATAAAACACATTTTAAAGCGCTCCATTGAGCTGAAATTTTATATACATGGTTATTTGGGATTACAATACAATAATTTAATTATAATTAATAATAATTAATGGATTAAAACTAATTATTTAAAGAATTACAAATACAGCCACGTTGGAGACTTAGCGACGCTTTTGGCGACTTGTGTCAAAACTTGAAAATGTTTTTTTCTCACGTTTTAAAGCATTCAGTTGAACTGAAATTTTATAGACGCGATTGTTTTGGATGACAATACGATACTTTAATGATAACGAATAAATATTAATGATAACTTAATGTTGTGATTCTGTCCTATGTATATACATATTTATATTAATTGTAACTATTTAATAAAAAGTAACTAAAATAAAACTTTGTTGATCTAAGTAGGAATTGACTTACAATTTTTTTATATTACTTGTGTGTGTTGTTTTTGTCTCCCTAACGGGCGAAATTAATTCGACTGTGAACATAAAACTGCCTCGGGCAATCAAGAAAAGAGGTGACATGTGTCAATCATCCAAGGAGGCGGGCCAATGCTATCCTATGACAGCTCAGAGCGATACTGCACACACGTGGAAGCAGTAGTCCGAGATTCGCATCTGGGACAACAAAGTTGTAGTTGTGAAGAAAGTACGTAATTTTTCGATATTTTTTTTAATGGGTGAGTTTGTTGTTTACACTGTATTCGTACATCATACTTTAGAGTTCAAAATATTTTTCAGATCCATCCTATGTATTCTCATAAATAATAACCCATAGTAATGAATAAGAATAACTTTACAAAAAGCAAAGAATCAGTTGATAATACATCCATTTGGTTTCATTTTTTATATCAGAATATCTTAAAAGTATATCACGCATTGCTAACAGAACAAACCAATAGCGAAAGTGCATTTCCGACAGCTGGTAATTTTTGCACACTATTAAGCTCCGTTATGTCAATCACATTTCAAAAATTAGTAACAGTACCACGGGCTGAATAGTGATAGATTACACTTTTTATGATTTAAATAAATAAGATGTCCCTTCACTTTTTTTTAAATGAAATTTATGTTACAAATTCTTTTTTGTGACACTTACACTCTCTAATAAATTGGCAAATAAAACAAAGAAACACCTTTGTTTTCTTTTTTCTAAAATTTCTACTACCAGTACTAAAAAATACCAAATACCGGTATTGAACTTTTGGTCTAGCATTGCAATCCGTAGTTTCTTAGCGATGGTAGTCGAGAAATCATGATCGTGAACTCGTAACGGGATTTGTGGACTCGAGGGTTCGAATCCTGGTGCCACTTAAAGCCCAAAGTATACAAGAACTGATACACCGAAAATCTCTGCCAGGGCTCAGTAGCTTCACCCTGATGTTTTATTGGAATTCGGAGAATGGAGTTCCAGCTCTGGTGTCGTCCTCAACACCTGTCCATCACCAACTAAATATCGTTTTCTTCTAAGCGCAACATAAATAAAACAACTTTATCGGACAAGGGACGAGGATGGCACCAAAATGAATTTATTCTTCTAATATCATTCCTACGTTATGAAAGGATATTAAAGTTCTTATTCTGTTCAGGGGTCAGCTATCGTTATAACGCGTAAGTGTTTGATGAGATCGAAGTGAGTGATTGAATATTAACGTCGCACTGTTCAGCTACACGAGGATTTTTAGCGACGGACCTCGTCATTTTGAACCACGATCAAGTGACGAGGACGCCACCAGATACCCTCTCTCCTAACTACCACACCAACGGGGAACGTTTGAGCTTTTGACAGATTTAACGTGCATCACTCCCCTACACGGCGGGTCTTTAGTGGTACTGGGCTCGAACTCGAGACGTGCCAGCCACGATCCCATACCTTGACCACTAGGCTACCGCGGCCTTGATGAGATCGGAACTCTAATTCAAGAACCTACTAAGAAAAATGCCTGAAAATTGTGGAATACCTTTCCTATATTGGAAGTTTTTCAGATATTTAGTAGGAGTATCGAAACAATGCATTCAATGTTGTTCCGAGAATTCGAATTTCAACCTCGACTGTCAAGTATTCCTTCCTTGTATGAATAGGTTGTTCGACCAACATCGAAAATTCCTCATCAAAGTCGGTAATTAGTTTTCGAACGTTTGCTTTCATCCGAGTGATGGAAGGATTTGTGGACAGTCCGCTCGTACGACTGAGTGGTCCTGAACAAAGTCCTGGCCTCAAACGTGGAGAGGGGGGAAAACACAGAGAGAGAACTCTTTATTACTGCGGACGCAGACCAGCGTAAAGCCGCACCACGAGACAAAATGTAAATCCTTGTAGGTCCCGACAGGGGGCGGACGTTCGCTGTCATGTTGCCATTCAATGGAAACAAATAATAATGATAGCGGAGTGTGGCACGCCCCTCCAGGAAACTCTTAGAAAATAAAAAGAAAGAAAGAAAAGAAGCTTAAAAAATTTGTTTTGGATTTTTGAAACGAGAATGAAGAGGTATTTTGTGTGCCGCGTGAGAGTAAACATATTGAAGAGGGAGAAAAAGAAAAAAATTGTTTTGGCATTTATTTAAGGTCGTTTTGTGTCTTTTAAAAGAAACAAGTTTTTGTTTTCCTATTTTTCGTTGCACTTTTTTAAAAAAACACACACATTTTTTTTCCTTTGTATGTGTGTTCGTATTCTCTTTTCCAGTTTTCCTTCCTAATTTATTTGTTTACGTGTACCCAGAACACACGAGGAAGTTTAGTATTTGTCGGCTCACTTTGAAGAGCTGAAATTTGTTTCGAATATTAGTCAAACATGAAATTCGAATAATAGTTCGTGTGCTTATAATACTGCGTAGGGCACTGTTGTTTCACTCTGTTTCTTGTTTTGAAGTCTCATGTTTTGAGGCCGTGGTAGCCTAGTGGTCAAGGTATCAGATCATGACTGGCATCTCATGAGTTCCAGGCCAGTACCACTAAAGACCCACCGTGTAGGGCAGCGATGCACGTTGAATCTGTCGACAGCTCAAACGTCCTCCCTTTGTTGTGGTGTGGTAGTTAGAAGAGGGGGGTGCCAGCTCAGGTATCGTCTTCGTCACTTGACCGTGGTTCAAAATTACGAGGTACGTAACCCAAAGCCCTCGTGTAGTTGAAAAGTGCGACGTTAATTTTCACTCACTCACTCACGCTCATCATGTTTTATAACCAAATCAAAACTGAGATTTAGCTAATTATATGCATAATACCCTTTTTCTATTTTATTTTTATTCACTGGATTACATCTTAATTCTTTATATACACTCAAGGACATTGAAAATAGCGACCCAAGAAGAAAGCATCGGATTGAAATGAAATTTAATACACATAATCACACAGATGAGAGATACTCTTGATCTCAAAAACAAGACAATTAAACGAATACAGGGTGTGCAACGACACAAATACTGGGCAACTTCAGTAGCGCGTTGGACCACCTCCAGCTGCAATGCATGCCGCAACACGGTCCGGCATTGAGTTGATTAAACATCTTATGTTGTCCTGAGGCAGATCAGCCCACAAATCTTAAACAGCCAACTCTAAATCATGTACAGGGTGACATGATGGCATCTGCCGTTTTAGCTGATCCCAGACGTGATTTACAGGGGACAAATCGGGGGAGCGGGCCGGCCATGGAAGAGTCTGAAAATGACGTAGGAGAACTTGAGCAATTCTTGCTGTATGCGGACGAGCATTATCTTGCTGGAAAATTGACCCTGGGACACCATTTAGGAAAGGTCCTACATGGGGTCGAAGAATATCATCAAAGTAACGTTGGCCCGTTAAAGTTCCACGCATCACAATTAAAGGGGAACGGCTATCACAGGCTATGACCCCCAGACCATTACACCAGCTGAGCGGGCAGTGTGACGTAGAGCAGTGTGGGGGGAATTCTACCGCTCACCAGGGTGCCTCCACACCCGTAAACGTTTATCATCTGTCCCCAAAACAAACCGGGATTCATCACAAAACACAACCTTTTGCCAGTCTGTGACAATCCACATTGATCTGGCTTGGCACCACTGTAGACGTAGTTGCCGATGTTCCGGTGTTAAAGGGAGTGCATGGAAAGGGCGCTTGGATTTAAGATTTGCTTCTGCAAGGTGTCTGGAAATTGTTTATGGAACATTTGCTACGCCTACGTTTGCTCGTATCGTTCAACGAGTCACTGTGGGGTTCACAAGTGCTTGCCGCATGATCCTTCAATCCTCTCTCCTCGAGGTCTTCCTGGTCGCTCCAGACCCGGTTTTCCGCGCGTGGGTACCTTCTCGTGTCCACTGCTCCCAACAATCTAACGGCACACTCCGAATGATCCACCTGACCAGCAACACGGCACGTCGACCAGCCTGCAGTTTTCATCCCAATGATCAGGCCTCTCTCAAACTCGCTTAACTGTGAGAGATGTCTTCTAGCACGTTTACCTGGCATGTTTCGCTTACCAAAGTCTTCCTACAATCGGCGGGTAATCGTCACGTTGATGAATCTTCGAATTTGCGCTGGCTTATATAGCACCCTCTTCCTGATTGTAGCGCCACCGCGGCGTGTATGAGCATGCGCATTGGCACAAAACTTGGATCATTTGCATATCACATTACGCTATACTTATTTGCAAAGTTTCGCGATTGTACTTAGCTTCCTTCTTGGGTCGCTATTTTCAGTGTTCCTGAGTGTACTTGATATACTTTTTAATTTTAAGCATGCGGCTATTAGCTCATCTTGTTTCAGCAAAAAGTCATAGTTTCATTTCGGCCCTTCACTGCAAGTTATTTATCACTAAGACCCTTCGAGTAGACGGACCAATATCAAGTGAATCCATTCATTGCTAGGCAATTTTAAAGCACCATGCCCTGGGTTTAAAGATTTTATTTTGAAGAAACATTACATTTTACAAAGGATAATAATAATAATATGATAGTGCAATGGCATTTGCAGTAATTTTTATTGAAAAAAAATATTTCGAGATAACTCGTAGCTGGCGTCATTGTATGAAATTCCTGTGCTGAGTGCCACTTACGAGTTATCTCGTAATATACTCTTTTCTCTAAAAATCTTTATGTATACTAAGATTTTTTTTCGTTCTGATTTTACAAGCTCGTTACCTAATTTCATCAGGTGACAGTCAATGATACACATGTGTAATGAACCTTACTGGGAAAAATCTAAAAATAACGAACGTGGTGTAATGAGAAAGCACTGGGGGGATGAGGTATGAGAGGTCAACCACCAATATTTTGAGAAACAGTGGAAACAAAAGCATTTTTGCACCTTTTTTATGGAAGTAAATGATGCGTGAAGTTGCAGACTATGGATAATATAAAAAAACCTATGAGATCTTGTCATTTCTGTAAGACACTGACGCCTAAACATTCGTATACATCAGCGCATTTTTCTTACAATCTTACATAAACATTATGCATTTACTTCTAATTAAAAAAATCCGTGAAAAGGTTTGTCTCTGGTGTCTTTTTTTTGTTCGAAACTGTCGAGCAGTCAGTAATTCGTAGCCACAATAAACATTTCTCTAACTTCGCACCGTCGAACCATGACAATTATGCACAGATAGTAATTCCACTAAATCAGGGGTGGCCAACCTTTTCGAGAAGAATGACACTATCTGACAAAAACTAGTTTTTCTTACCACTTCCAATTTAAAAGTAATATAATATATATAAAAGTACAAGCTTAGTAATTATGTTAATAAACTTTATGCAGGTTCAATTAGTTATGTTAGGTATAAAATAAAAATGAGTAACTCGGGACATTTTTGATTCTAAATACTTATCAAGCAATCAGTACTTACTTTATACGGCTTTTGAATTTGTAGGGGTTTTATTTTACCAGGTACAGTATTAGTTCTCTCTGATGATGTTAATAAAATTAAGTCGTTTTAAATGTATATCTGTTAATTTTGAGTAAGATTGATTTTATTATGTCCATAGTAGGAAGCATTTTTTTAGAAACATGTTGCTTCAAACCTACAGCCATATCTGGCAGCTAAATCGTGTACATTTGGTATATTGTTTTGTACAAAGTTTCAAAATAATGCAGATCATTTGCAGTTGAAATAAGTTCCTTATGTTTATTTTTCAGTGTAGTATGGTGCTGTAGGTCATTAATTTCGATAGGGATTTCGGGTGAGTAACAATTAACGTCTTGCAGAGAAATTCATTTTATCAATTAGCATTTTTTTATCATCTTGAAAAACATCAAAACTAGAGCTGAATTATTTATACACTGTCAGCTTCATTAGTGAAATTTTTGTTCTTTTTTTATATGGTACAACAGATATGTAATTACTTTTCTGCGTCCCAATCTCAGTGGTATTAACCAAAAAAAACGTGAAAAGTCTAATTTTAAAACCGTTAAGGGAAACAAGAAATGAAGTTCGTATCAATGTTATTAGACCTCTTAAACAAGACTTAAAAATATTATTACCGCATTAAACGTCTTTATTGAACATACCATTAGACACGGGGAAAAAATTTTAACACTTAAGTTTTTGTATTCAATTTCAATTTGGCTTACTTAATTATCATGAATTGATGTATTGAGTAAAATAAATCAAAATCCTAAATTAAGCATCGTGGAATGCATTGAAGGCTTAGATAATCGTAAAAAAATATTTAGTTTCCCAAAGATCGTATAACTTTAAGATATGTCTATTTAGTAACAACACTTGTTATAGATTTAGGTACTGATCCCGAATTTCCTATCTCGAAGCTCTGGAAAAAGATCCATTTATTTGTTTATGAGGGGGAAGTTATAAACCAGCTTCAAATTCTTTCCAGCAATTCACGATTTCTTTCAGAAAATGGATTATTTACCTTATTATCTTAATGCTATTCAATATTCTGTTTTCTGAATGAGTTTCCTAACACTTATGATGATCTCATGAAAGCCTGAAATAGACTTGAATATTAAGCTACGGGTACAGGAGGAAGTATTGTGACAGATATAGACAGCATACAGCCCCCTTTAATGAAATGACTTGATTCAAATATATTTTTCCAGGTAAAAACAGCCAATTGAGGTATAAGAAATTATAGTCAAGAATGACCTCCAAATTTTTCTCAAGCGATAAGAATTTTTTAACCTTACCCGTTTCTTTAGCTTCCGGGGAAAGAAGTTTCAGTAAATGAAAAAATTTTAAAATTACTCAAGAAATATGATATGACACACGCAAGAAAGGCTTTCAGAAAGATTTAGCCATCGTCTCTATTATTTTTTGTATTTCTGGTTATAAAATGTCTATTTTTATTTTAAAGATAGTATTTTTGTTTGTTTATCGTTTAATTAAGTATTTTGTAGCTATTTTTTGTGACATATTAACTGGTAAAAAAAGGTTCTGCACTTGGAATTGTATTTACACTTCATTAATATTTTACTTTAATACAGGTGGATAAATTTATAGCGTTAAGTATTAGTCACAATATGAAAAACTCTCTCGAGGGGCGTCACCTTAGGTTTTTGCACGCCGCCCCAGGATCGGCCCTGCAGCACAAATACTGATTTTCCTTACTTAGAACATCTTCCTTCCACAGAAAAATAAAGGAGGCCTACAAAGAAATGTCGAATGTGTACGAAGCAAAAGACGTAGGGAGACTAGGTACTTTTGTCCAGTGTGTCCGAGCAACCCAACACTTTGCTTTGATCATTGCTTTAAGTCTCATCATACATACACAGCACAAAACAATCATAAAAATACTTTTTTTAATTTTAGCAGTACATTCACATATAGTATATAATTGTTACAGTGGCGTAACACAGAATATTAGGGCCCTCCCTACAAAGTCAGATTTTGTGCTCAAAGCGAAATCTTACAAAGGCTACCTTCTCCGTACTTGACGTCAGACAGGCTTTGGGGCCCCTAGAATACTGTTCCCCTTCCCGCGATGATGGGTGTACATTACGCCAGTGCTCTGCAACCTTCTTATCGCTGCGGACCGGTCAACGTTTGATAATTTCAGCGCAGCCTGCTGAGGTTAGGACACGTTGATTGTTTTGATTTAACAATTTTAATTTAGTTGCATTGAAATATGCCTTCAGAACCCCCAAAATGAATAAAACGTGGAAATCCGAGAGAAGTGCACCCCTTTAAATAAAATGGCAATAATTGAATGTTCTTTGGGCGGCCCGGCACCATTGGATCCACTGAATTGTTATGTTAGAATCGAAGCTGTAATTTTCATTCTTTCTAATAACTGTTTATTGGCCTAAAACTATACAGCAATACCTCTATTGACGCTTCCGCGAATTCGGACCTACGCAATTTTCATCACGCACGCGATTCTTTTCTTTCTCAATCACCGAATGAGGGCCTGAGGCAATTGGTAATTTGATCGAAGAAGTTGGATCTTGGCAGGCAAATAGTTTCGGATGTGGACAGTGATGACGCTCAAAAACTGCTGGATTCCCACCATCAGGAGCTGACAATGGATGAGTCCATAGAAATGCATGAGTAAAAGTAAGACATTGAAGAACTTGTCTTTAGGCCCAGTTCAATCAGAAGATCGAATGACGGTTGGTCATTTGACAGAAGGCCTCAGGAAATGGACTCCAACGAAGAGCGCATTTTTTTAACAAAACAAGGAATAAAAAAATTATTAGCCTGCTACAGGGAAATTTTGCGGGTGAAAAAAAAAATCTTTGTGCCGGCACACTATTGGTTAGATATTAGTAAATCTTCTGAATCAAAATAACTTCTGTTTGCGATTTCATAATTTTGTTATCTAATTATTTTTCTTCTTTTTTGTTCTACATTATTATTTTAAGTCTTCTACGGTCCCTACTGAAAATAATTTACACCACAACTTCCGCGGTGATCCCTCAGTCCCACCTATCGCCTCACTTCGGGTCTTACTCTTTGAGAAACCTGATGGTACATCAAGATTAGGAATATTAACTGCTGTTCTGTTTTTAGGTCTAAATTTATTGCAATGTATAAGGAATTGTAATTTATTGACACTGCTTCTGACCTTGTCTTCAGGGGCATTTGGATTTGAATCGTTGTGCAATTGTAGGAGATATGACCAGCCTAAATATCCTGGATATTTCTTCTAGACGGACTTTCCATGAGCCTCATTGGATCGAATGGTAACGAGAGAGCCGATCGTTTGGCCAAGTCTGACACCTTGCGGGGTGACACTTGTCTAACTTTTGCTAAATTCTCCTTTATTAAAAGGATAGAGTTAAATGCACTTTGGAGATACCCCCCTGCTCACCCTTCGTATTTTGGGGGAAACCCTCGTTGGTGTCACCAATTTAATACTCCTAGGGCTCTACCGCGCCTTCTTAGTGGCCACATCAATTCTCTTACTTCTGAACAGGGCCAGAAAGTTTTTCCAAAGTGTCATAGGTGCGAGGCTCTGATCAGGCCACCCCAATCATATTCTTAATTTTGTTAGGATTTCTTAAAAAATCGTCAAAAGTAAAACTCTATTTTATTTCTGGATTTCTTGGATATTTTTGATTTTATGCAGAAGGTGTAGCGGAGCTACACAATCTGGGATGAGAAACAACAAATGTATTTCAGAAATTAAGCATTTTATTTTACTTATAAATTAAAGAGAGGGGAACGTGTATGAGATTTAAGAGAAAAAATATTTTTAATCTGGCGTAATAGCCTACTGGTTATGGCTATACAATCTCATGGCCAGCGTATCGCGGGTTCGAGTCCTGGAGCCAGTGAAGACCCGCCGTGTAGAGGAGCCACTGCACGTTAAATCTGCTGGAGCTCAAAGTCCTCCAGAGGGAGAGGTGTGGAATTTTTGAGAGGGGAATACCAGCTCGGGTGTCGTTCTCGTCATACGACCGAGGTTCAAAATGTGGCGGAGCCACCGCCAATATCCTTTGTGTTGATTTATAGTGTGAAATTAATATAACTCTCATTCTCTTTCATTTTTAATTTTTTTTATAGATTTTTAAACGCCTTTTCACATGGCCGGATTTTCGCATGTTTGAATTGGTCCAATAAGAATTTTGTGTACTTGTCTCATCCTCCTTTTATAAAAGTTAATTTATAATTAAATTTTAACTATTTTATATTTATTTTTGTCACGTAATACGATGTAAAATTAAATATCGAAATTGAAAAAACTTTATAATAGTGAGTATTTGATTGCTTTTCCTTTTGCCCTTAAGCCATGAACTAAGTTGCCCCTGAGGGAAATTCAATCCTGTGCTTCTACATTTTTTTAGAGTTACAGTTGTTTCACTGTCCCTCGAAGAAAATATCGAACCCGAAATCAACAAAAACGCTGTCGTAACGAAATGATTGAAAAGGGGGGGAATTCCCCACGACCCTGGAAGGTTAACGCTCTCACATGGTCAATGGAGAAGTTACACAAAGCCATGTTCGCCAAATGAACTTGGCGCTGTTTGAAACCGATTCTTGCTGACCTTATTCCGTTACCTCATTCACAGGTGTAACTGTTGTCCGACAGGCCGCCGGAAGGAAAGGCCCATTGTGAGGCTTCTCCCGAACTAGAGGATGGACAAGGGTGTGTCCTCGGCCGAGGACAGAAGACCCCTCATGTGGGAAAAAAGATCACTTTCAAGGGCGCCGCCATGCATGGAGAGAATACCGTTGCCGACAAAAAACACGTCCGACAGAAAAGAATTTTTTCTTTGCACGTTTCATAATCTTTGTTTTTGTTTCATTTGTTCTAATGAGCATCATACCAGAGTTATGTGAAGTATTATAGACCTGTTTCGGCGAGTAAGTATTTTATTTACATCGCACTAAAAGTAACACGAGAGCTATATGCGACAGACCTCTAAATTGTAAACCTCGGTCAAGTGACGAGGTAGACACATGAGGTGGCACCCCACTCTTCAAACTGCCACATCAAGCCAACGTGAGGACGATTGATTTTTGAAAGATAAAATGTGCATTGACCCCTCTACACGTCGATATTCAAAGGCACCAGAACTCAAAACCGCGATACTTCCAAAACGAGTTCATGACCCTAATCACTAGACTTTCACGGCCATCAGGTGTTGGGTGAAATGACTGTCTCAAAATCAAGTTATAGAAGGCTAAAAGTTAGGTATAACAGTTAGCATCTCATGTAACGTCCTGACATCTCATCATGTTTCCAAAAAGTAATGAGGTCTTATATTCAACAGACAGGAGCTCCTTCGAGATGAACCCTTGTAATGATTGTGATATACCCCTCGGACACAATACTACAAAAATAAGATACTTTTCAGAGAACAGGCTGATGTAGTTGGAGTCACCCTCCTTCCGCATCGTTCAATTCTTCCATGTGGGGCCAGCTCTAACGCGATGCGATCAAAACAAACAAGAAGCCACCCTCTGCAATCCCGAGTTTAAAAAACGCTTCACGTGACTGTTGTTACCCATCACGTGCGGATGCCGTCTCCATGGCAACGCGTTCTTCTCCGACTGGTTCTGCAAAAGAGCGAAAGTGTTTTCTTTCCTTCGGCGATCGAGTTCAGTTGAGAGCTGGGTCACTGGGCCACGGGAGGGAGAGAAAGTTCTTTTCAAGAAGCTCGTTGGGGTCCCATTTGCATGCCTCACGTGAGGTCCACTTGTTTAATAGAACATCCCCCTCCCCGTTGTTGATGATAATGTTTTAACAGGCGATACATCCATTCTCGTTTCCAACAGGTCAGAGCGCGCGATATTGTCCGCTAAGCGGCGTGGACGTCCTCGGAATGGATCAACACCCCTAGGATGCTTTTCATGTGGATAGTATCGATGCGTGGAATGCGGCGGCTGCAAATGCCAATCCTCAATCTACGCAAATGCCAATCCACAAAAAACGAACTGCCTTAGGTCGTTGGAAGGTCTTTACTTATTATTATTATAATTATTATTATTGGAGTGGCATTTGCGTAGATTTATTTCAATCGTCATTAGTTATTAAGGTTGTTGAAGACAATTTAGAAACTCAGTTGACGAGATAACTGATTTCTCTCTCCCTCTCTTAATCTACGCCATTGAAAGAGAGGTTGCCTGCGCATCAATTATCTATGTATCCTCCACCGACGATCTTAGGGATGCGTTAGCCCAGTGATCAAGGTATGGGATCATGGTAGGCATGTCATGAGTTCTAGCCCAGTACCCCTGAAGACCCGCCGTGAAGGGACACGATGTACGTTAAATCTGCCGAGAGCTGAAACGTCCTCCCGTTGGTGTGGAGTGGTAGTAAGGAGAGAGGGTGCCAGCTCATGTGTCATTCACGTCACTTGACCGTGGTTCAAAATTACGTGGTCCATCGCCAAAAACCCTCGTGTAGCTGAACAGTGCGACGCTAATATTCGCTCACACACTCACCTACCGACGATCTTAGCTGGAACTAGCCTAGTGGTTAGGGTCACGAGCCCGTGGCCAGAGTGTCATGCGTTCGAACCTAGTACCGCTGGAGACCCACCGTGAGGGGAGCGATGTACGTTGGTATGGTAAGGTAGATTGGTGCCAGCTCAGGTGTCGTCTTCAACACTTGACCGAGGTTTTAAAGGAGAAGGTCCGTCACCAGTAGCCCTGGTGCTGTTTCGTAAACAGCGACTCTGGGACTATAGGAACCACCGAATCTCCGACAGGAATGGAGCATCGCCAATGATATAGCCTACGTTTCTGACCGTGGGTTTAAAGGATAAGTTATCAATATATATACACTTGTCTAACTCACATAAGCGATCTTGCCAGAGAGATTATGCAGCAAAGTATTTATTTTCTTATTCCTGAAGAGAAATGGGTCCGTACATCCCTGTATTCCGTAAATCTCTACTGGGCTTTCTAAAAATCAACTGTTATGTTTGAATGTAAGGAAAGAAAACATGATTGTAAAGATAGATTTGAAAATAAATTATAGTTTTAAAAAAACTAAGAAACTCCCTTTTATAGTTAATCGAACTAAGTCGCGACTTAATCTTTTAGTCGTTAAATCTGGAAATAGGATCTGACATGAGTCGCCAGATGCAGGAGGGGATCTGAAACTGGATCAGGATTTCGTTAATTCTAATGATCCTGAAATTATTAAATTATGAAATTATTGTATTGTCATGGGGGGGTCCTAGACAAGGAAGCAAAATTTTGATTTAATCTGACCTTTTAAAGTGGGTAAAAATTGAGTTCAAAGAGTCTGTTGCATCCAAGTGAAGCTTATGAAAGGGTGTTAAAGAATTTTCTTCCACATCAGATCTTTCTTACTGAGTGTGAGTGAGTGAATGTGAGATTTTATGGCGCAAGAGCCAAATCTGGCTATACTGTGCCAAACATTTGGGAAAATCTGCCATCTAGACGGGAAAAGAAAGGATAAATTGAATGACAAGGAGGGTCGAAAATAGAAAATAGAGTACACTAGGGTACCCCAGGTTCGTGAAACCCGTGTTTAGCAAAGATAGTAAACCCCTTGGGAAAAGGAAAGATCACTAGGGTACCTCGGGATTGTGACACCCGTACTCACCTAAAGAAGGCGAGCCCCGAGGGGCTTAATTATTGAATGAATATCCACTTATTTCATTTGATAATAAAGTGTTCGAAGGGGATCAGAAAGTTTTGATACGTCCCGTGATAACGTATCCTGTATTGCTTATAATGATATACAAAATAAAACGAATTTTCACTCTATATACACGAAACAACATTCGTGTATTTCTTTCTTAAATTCTGAATTAAGAATTATCCGGGGAAAAATTGCTTTTTTGCTAACTATTTGAAATTAATGTATTGAGTGATATGAAGGGGAGAATATTGCTTTTATCATTAAAGCTAAATGATATGTAGAACTCTTTTCAATCTCGTGAAAATTATTTTTACAAGTCCGGAAGTTAACTTGTAGTGTCAGTACCTATAATTAAATCAGCAACAAAACTTTGAATTAATTAAGATAAATTATTTTACGTAAAAGAAATTAAAAAAATTTTGTTTGTAAGCAAGCGTTGTGATTTCTGAATATACGAATGCCCCGGAGGCATCATATAAACCCTATACATATTTAAATGAATTTATATTATGGAATAAATCCAACACAAGTATGCATAACATTAATGTATTCAGAAGTTATTCAAATAATTTGGAAACAAAATGAAAAGATTCCTGAAATTAATTTGAAAACCAACCAATACTATTAAAATCTGAAACGAGATAAGCTATGAAATACGGGAAAATTTGAAGCCAACAACCTTTGCCAAAAGTCATTATAAAATATGAAGTAACAATTATCTAATAAAACATGTGCGGGAAAAGATGTCTCAAAAACTTTATAAAATAAGTTTCCTGAAAGGTCCGGAAGACCAAAGAAAACTCATTAAGTTCGTTCTTTTTATGGTGGGTGAACGTGAAAATGCTAAATGTTCTGTACAAAAATATAAAATAAACACAGTTTTGCATAGAGAGAGAGAAATCAAGATGTACCTCCACTTTAAATGACTCGGAATGCGGTTCGCTAGCGACCTCATAAGTAACAACCAAAGGAATTCGGAGCGGGTTGTTTGTGACCCAATGGCCTTGATGCCGACAACTGATTTAACTTGCACTCGTTTAGTGACACATGTGAATGGTAAATAACACCAATTATCCATTCGATAATGGCTTTATTTTAGTCATTCATGAAGTGTGCTTTACCAGTGTCGCTGATTTATTTTGCCGAGCTTTGCAGAACAAGCGCTCGCGAAATCTGAACAATCGTTTGAAGACTGCAAAATGATGGTTATAGAATGTTTCCCCCCTAAAAAAAATGCGAGAAAATAAAGGGGGAGGGAGGGCTTTGAATGTAATAGTAGAAGGAAAATTAGCTGAATTTAAAGGTACAAACTTTTTCTTGGACTCAACAAATTATTTGATCGGAGGAAAAAAAAAAATATAAATGGATTACGACTTATATAAAATGTCTATACTGCTATAATTTAACTTGATATATCCGATTTATTTCTATTTTTAACACTCTCGCAGGATTTCTGTATCTAATTAACGGGATAGGGAAACATTAATCGCTATTTTCAAAATTATGGTTATTTATATACGAAAGTGTAGTTAGATATGCACATAACTAAAATAAAAATATGGTTAAATATTAAACCCACGGCTTCAAAATACGAGGTACCTTACCAAAACACAGTATTACCCTCTCATCATAATTAATAAGAAAAAAGAGAAGAATTAATTGAAAGTTCCATAAAATTTAAAAGATACTATCAAAATTATTAACAACAGCTTCTCACCAGTAGCTGAGGACATACTACCAGTGAGAGAGCGAGAAATAATTCAATCGGCACAAGTATGGAACATATTTAATGAACATATTTAACCATCCCGGAGGGAGGTGGTAGAAATCTGTGCTCTTCTCTAATTCGTCCTTAACGGAACGAAATCAGAAAGTAGACACGGAATTTGGAAGATAAAGATGAAATGGAAAATAAAAGCAATTAATGCCGTGGTGCTCGTGGTACATGATGTTTAAATAAAGGGAAAGGACAAACACTGCTGAATCGTGTAGTGATGACGGGAGTGTCGCTGAACAGCGAACGAAAAGAGAAGGCGTTGGCACAGAAAGTGTCCATAATGTGATGCCATCTGCTGGAAAATGAGTAAAATAAAGGAGGATCCACAAAAGATGTGGAAAAGGAGAATAATTGACATGGAATTAAACTACCACGCAAGACCGATTCAAAAGAATGTGGGTTTAAGTCGAAGTAATTTCATGGAGATGAAATCTTGCACATACAAAATGGCAAATTTAAAACTAGAGAATGTTTTTATTTTTTTAGAGAAAAAAAATTGAAAAGAGTTACCAAAGACTATATTTAGGATATCCGAAGTCTTTTAAGGACTGGAAAATGCTGATATATGTGGTGAAGAGCAGCTCTCAGTCTTTTTGCAGAGCTTGGGACCGAGTTATCATAGGCAGGGATGACTCGGATAGATTGGTTAGGAATTTGAGGTAATCTGTCAAAAAACTTTTTAGACTGATTTTTAATGAAATCAAGAATTGGATCAATTTTGAGATCTTTCTGCAAGATTTCGTTTCTGACAAACCAAGGAGCATTAGTAATTTTTCGAAGGTGTTTATTTTGAAAAACGTGCAATTTTTTCAAGTGAGTTACTGCAGCAGAAGCCCAGATGGGAGATGCATATAACAAAATTGGTCGGAGAAATAATTTTTAGAGCAAAACCTTGTGTCTGATTGGGAGCTTACACTTTCGAGAAATTAAGCAATTGAGCGTTTGGCTCATTCCTGCCGCTTTTTGAAGTGCAGCACGGATGGGGGGAGAAGTTCAATTTTGCGTCGAGAATGAACCCTAGGTACTTAAATTCAGTGACCCAGGGAACGGGTTGGTCAAAAATATACATATTGTGTAAGTTTCCTATACATCTTTGTTTCGTAAAGAGGAGGCTTGTGCTTTTTGATGCATTAACTTTGATTTTCCAAGCAACGAGCCAGAGCTGAAGTCTTGTGATGTAATTTTGTAATCTTTCAATAATTTTGAAATTATAAGTGTGTTGACTAATGATAGCAGTGTCATCCGCATACATAGCTAAATGGACATTGTCAGCCTTCGGAATGTCGTTAATATATAGTTTTAAAAGTCTTGGTCCAAGCAAACTTCCTTGAGGAATTCCACTTTTTACTGGACGAGGGCTGGAGAGGCAGTTTTCGACTCTAACTCTAAACTCTCTCGAGTTTAGGTATGAGTGAATAATTTTTAGGATTTGGTCCGAAAATCCAAGTCTCATCATCTTGGATATTAAGCCATCATGCCAAATTTTGTCAAAGGCTTTGGCTATGTCCACAAATAGCATACCCGTGGACTGATGGTTTTGGAAGCCTGTGTCAACCAATTCAGTGACTCTGAGTTACTGGGTTACTGTAGAGCACTTAGTTACAAAGCCATGCTGTTCTGAAATAATAATATTCCTGGCTAAGCAGTGTTGGTTCTGGCGGTTCAAAATCACGAATTCGTATGCTTTACTCACGCTACTAAGTAGTGAGATTGGACGATAAGTTTGAGGATTAGAGTCATCAGAATTGGGTTTAAGAATGGGGATCACCACGGCCATCCTCCAACTTTTAGGGAAGTAGCAATTTTCCAAAAGCATGTTGAACAGCAAAGCAATGAAAATGATAAATTTAGTGAGAAGATTTTTAAGGATGCGATTTGTGATGAGATCAATACCAGGAGATTTGTTTGGTTTGAGATTTTTAATGAATCCCTGTATTTCAGAGGGAGATGTTTTTTCCAGATCCATACAGGTAGGGGAATCAAGGAATCTTTGGATCTTCCTTTGTATATGTGCAGAGAATCTAGGATTTTCCACATCAGTATTTGGTTCAAATTGTTTTTGAAGGCTGTCAGCAATTACCTCGGCCTTTTCAATCGGGGCAACTGCGATACTGCCGAGAGCGCCCTTTAGGGGGGGAATGTGATGAAAAGGCTTTTTGAGAAAGGAGGTACGCCTCCAAAGAGTGCCTGTTTCGGGAGATAACTCCTCAATTGTTTTCTCCCATCTTGCACGGGAGAGGTGTCTGATATCACTGGCGATCTCGTTGCTGATAGTACGGAGTTCATTTTTAAGAGCAGGGTCTCTAGATCTTTGCCAAAATCTCCGTACCCTATTTCTGTGGCGAATTTTGGAGCGAATATCTAGAGGTAATTTAATAGGTGCTGTTTTAAATTTGGGTTTTGAAGCAGCCACAAATGATTCGGAGATATTTTCTCCAAGCCGACCAATCGCAACGTCGAGATGCTCATTGCTGGGAGACGCCGGAATGGGAAGTGGCTTATTTTTAAGAAGGAATCGGAAGTTCTCCCAATTGGTGGAGATGATTTGATTTGATTTATTATTAACGTCGCACTGTTTTAGCTACACGAGGGCTTTTGGCGACGGACCACGTCATTTTGAACCATGGTCAAGTGACGTGGACGACACCTGAGCTGGCACCCCCCTCTCCTAACTACCCCACCACACCAACGGGAGGACGTTTCAGCTCTCGACAGATTTAACGTGCATCGATGCCCTACACGGCGAGTCTTTAGTGGTACTGGGCTTGAACTCGTGACAAGGCAAGCCACGGTCCGATACCTATACCACTCGGCTACCGCGGCCACCCCAATTGGTGGAGAGTTGCGCTGGAATTTTCATGGTATCAGATTAAGTGTATAGAGTTAAAATGCCCGGTAGATGATCCGAACAAAGATCTATAACTCTAATGTCATAATTAAAAGGGATATTTTTCAAAACAGCCAGGTCGATAATTGAGTCACGTACTCCCGGCCGAGAACGTGAATTAATATGCGTTGGAGTGTAACGTGCAACAATCCTTGCATTGGGATAATTTTGAATAATTCTTTTAAAACGAAAGCCAAAATTGTTCGACCTGGTGTTATTCCACGTTTTGTGAGCAGCGTTAAGGTCTCCAGCAATGATTAAGTTATTACCTGAATTTAGAATTTTAAGAATATCCTTTTCGGGGAATTTTCTGTTGATTTCCGCACAATAACGAGCATAAGCAGAAACTACTCGGAGGGGGAGGGAAATTATTAATTTTAATTTCAATAGCAGTTGCATCCATATACTTTATCCCCGGTAAAGGGGCTCTGCTGTGAACGAAATTACTTTTACAGTATATAGCGGTACCTCCTGCTGTACGAATTCTAGGTAAAATTACACGATCATCTTTATAAAGATGATAATTTGCAATCAGGGCGTTCTGACCAGGTTCTAGTTTGGTTTCTTGGACAAAAAACAGGTCAAGATTTTGCTCCAAAACGAAATCTCTGACTTCGTGAATTTTGGAGCGCAGACCGTTTGCGTTCCAAAACCCAATTGAGATTGATTGCACGTTTGAAAGTTAGGCTGAATTGTGGGCAACATAATTACGCCCATTTTTTAACACGACATAGGCCTGAAAAATTTCACAGGCCTTATCGTCAGGATGAGAAAGTTTTCGGAGTGCTGGGAGTGCTGCTCGGAAAGCCCGGGCCAACAGTTCCTCGTCGACTTCTTCATCATTAGCTATCTGAATTACATTTGTGAAAATGGTTGAAAAATTAGAATTTGGGGTA
The DNA here is from genome assembly GCA_019973935.1 of Trichonephila clavipes. NCBI lineage: Eukaryota > Metazoa > Arthropoda > Arachnida > Araneae > Nephilidae > Trichonephila > Trichonephila clavipes. The sequence continues at coordinate 165,438 of BMAU01007121.1, read as the reverse complement.
TTAACATGACAGAGATCTCCCTGATCTGTCCAGAAACAACTTTAGAATACGAGACGGAGGGAATGACAGCGCGGTAGTTTAATTGAGGCTGTTGGATCTTGGATTGAGCATGCATGCTACTTTTTAAATTTAGATCATTACGAGAGCCTAAATTTCTCTCATGAATTTTATTTTGTGGTAAGTTATTAGGATTATTTCCCTTAGGATGTTGATTTTTATTTTGATTGCCCTTTTGGGGCGCTTTTTTTATTATTTTTAGGCTTCGGAAAACGTGGGCATTGGCGCCAATTCGCTGCATGTTCCCCACCGCAGTTGGCACAAATTAGTGGGTCTTCAAATGCACGATTACAGTTTTTAGCCTCGTGAGGCCCTGCGCATTTAAGGCATTTAATTGGGAGATGACAGACTTCCGAAGAATGGAAAAGCCCTGGCATCTCCAGCATTGATTAGGTCTTTTATTGCGACTATTGTCATAGCGCTCAAAGGAAATTTGTGTGCCAAACTGAAAGATAGTGTCAGCTTTGGCATCATTTACAAGTTGTAGGTAAATTAGCGGCATGGGAGCTTTGGTTTAAAATTTTTGTAATCGGGAGATTTTATGGATCTGAAAGCCTTCTCTCTCGATTTCAACACGCATTTCTTCTACTTTAGTGGAAGTAGGAAGACCACGGATTAATAATTTAATCGGCCAATCAGATTTAAGCATAAATGATTTATACTCATGTCGAAGGAATTGAGCGAGTTTACGATATTCGTCATCACTTTGGACAGTAATGCGAAGAAATTTACCAGTTAGTTTACTTATTAGAGTTGGGGCTAATTGCCTAGCTATGGAAATTAAAGTGCACCAATTGTCAGGAGGGTTGACAAAAATTGGTGGAATTCGATTTAGGGGGGTGCCAACAGCCGTAGGATTGCTTTTACCAGTATCCTCGTCCTCAATCTCAGAATCACTCGATTCAGCAGGTGGGAGCGAGGCTTGAGCGGGGTCAGAAGTCTGGGAGGTGGTAGGAGGCAAGGAAGGGTTTTTCTTACCGATTTTCTTTGCGGTATGTCTTTTGTCTGGGGTTTGAAACCCATCATCATCAATCAGTCTTTATTTGTCGGTTTTCAGTCTTAAATTTTTTTAAGTTCTCTTGCTGGGATAGTTCAGTGTGGTGTCAGATGGAACACAGTCTCTTTTGGAGTAGAGTCCACAGGAGTTAGATGGACGCGTTGCTCTTCCACTTCCTTGATGAGGGCGTCCAGGGCCTCGATAGATATGGGGAGCCGGAACAGCTGTAAGTTCATCCTTTCCTTGGCGCAAGAAGGGCGGTGTGGATGTTTCCCAATTCTGCACTAGTAGCGGTATACTCGTCGCTAGTTGCTGGTACAATGGAAAGTTTCCTTGCCCAGCTGGCGTAAGAGTCTCCGAGATTTATCAGTTCTCTTACTGATTGTTGATTATCGTAGATGAATTCGTCAGTAATCACGAATCTGGAAGGTGAAGATGATATGTGAACAATATTGATAATTCCATTTTGAGTCAAATCCATGTCATTAGCGGTAGCCATAATTCGGTCCAGGTCAAAAGTATTGGAAGCAGAGCCAAAAATAACCTACGTGCACAAGCTGTGCAGTCGCACGCAAGCAAAAGAAATGAGCTCAGATTGATTGATTGATTGATTGAATATTAACGTCGCACTGTTCAGCTACACGAGGGCTTTTGGCGACGGACCACGTAATTTTGAACCATGGTCAAGTGACGTGGACGACACCTGAGCTGGCACCCCCTCTCCTAACTACCACACCACACCAACGGGAGGACGTTTCAGCTCTCGACAGATTTAACGTGCATCGCTGCCCTACACGGCGGGTCTTTAGTGGTACTGGGCTCGAACTCGTGACAAAGCAAGCCATGTTCCGATATCTATACCACTCGGCTACCGCGGCCGTGAAATGAGCTCAGAAACTAACTCTGTTCTCGACGGCGTCTGGAGCTAGAATCCTGGCGAAGAGGTAAGCGAAAGCTGCGGCAAGAAGAAAAGAAGAATTTCCGATACCGGAAAGCTTGAGAAAAACGACCTCACTTTGTGAAGGCGGTTAAATATTAAGATTTTGTAACAAAAATAAAATCAGTAACGCATTTCCTAAATATTTTGTACAATTGAAATGAAATAACTGGGAGTTTAAGTACATCCAACTTCTCTTTAAATAATGGTATTTTATTCTGTATTCAAAAAGTCAGTCGAAGTGATGCCTCGATGTTTTCACTAAATGCAACTTTCCACGAGACATTCATAAATTGCCTGATTTTTCTTAAAAAAAAATTTTAAGCGAAATTTACCTAATTACTTGACTTTTTTGAGATTGTCAGTTTAGAAATATAAACAAGAAAAAAAACAATTTTCTCGAGTTTTTGTTGGGGAATAATATAATTCATATTTAATTGCTACACATATTTTATGTGGGGCAAATATTTTGTAGTGGAATGGGAAGAGGATTTAAAAAATTAACATTTGTTTATGGGTAAACATCGAAAACGCAATTATGTCAAGGAATGAAACCTCGCAAAGAAGAAATGGTCTCACCCAAGCAAAAATTATTACTTTGGAATTATTTTAAGTTACTGCATTGCTTAGTCCTGGGTGAAATCATACTTGTTTTCTATTTGAGTGGTAACGTGGTTGGTAATCAAGTCGAATGTTCTAATCCTGATTCCAATTGAAACGCGTCGCGTAATGAGTCTAGTGCATTTTGATTCTGGTTGCCGTGCTGAGGTGTCAACTCCAAGGCAGTCCTCGTCACATGACGGCGGTTCAAAAGGGTGAGGTTCATCGACGACAGCCCTAATGTTTCTTCTGGTGGGGACAATGATGTATGAATCAAGTTACATTGTTCAATAATTGCTAAGAAACAACAGAGTAATGCGTTTCCTCTAATCCACCCATCCCATTCAAGAAATGTTGCACCTGTGTAAACATCAGCCACGTTTTTCAAGAAATCCTGATACACCCCAAGGGCTGCGGTGGTCAAGGGATCGGATCATGTCATGAGCTGAGCCCAGACCCACCGTGTAGGGCAGTGATGCACACTGTCGAGAGCTCAAACGTCCTCCCGTTGGTGTGGTGTGGTAGTTAGGGGAGGGGAGTGCCAGCTCAGGTGTCGTCCACGTCACTTGACTTAAAAATGACGTGGTCTGCCACCAAAAGCCCTCGTGTATCTGAACCGTGCGCCGTTAATATTCGCTCACTGATACACCCTATAAAGCGTTATTCTAGACGCTATGGAGTGGGAGAATGAGTGACAGAGAATAATATTAACTTGACACTATAAGGGAACACGAGGGCTTAAGCTGCCTTCTCATAAGAACCACACCACACCAACGGAAGACATCGACCCTTCCTACAAGGCGGGTTTTCAGCGGCACCAGAAAATGAACCTGCCGCGGTGAATGAAGAGTAAGGGGACCTTTTAACGCGAACGTTCCTTATGCATAACAAAACACCGCTGCACACTTTGGATGCAGCCTTCAGCGGTATTGCGGCGAGGTTCTCCTGGGGCGGCCCAGTTTCATGAGTTGGTGCCACTGAAGACCCGCAGTGCAAAGAGGGTCAAAGTCCTCCCGTTGGTGTGCCAGCTCAAGCCCTTGACCATGGTTCAAAATTTCGATATTCATCGCCAAAATACTCGTATAACTTTATAATGGGACGCATTAATAGATCTCCTTCATTTCTTTACTCTGGGGCCATGTTTGTCTTTTTCAAGGTGCGGTCATTTCAGTATTTCTAGAAGTCCATTCAGAACAGTGAAAAGCTTGATTCCAGAGCTTTAGTATGTTCTTTGGAGAACATAAAAAAAACTGTAAGGGAATATATTTTTGCTTGTTTATTTGTAGTTAATATTAAAGTGTAGCCATACTTTTCCAACTCGCGGTATACTAAATTAACCATCTGGCTGGAACATCAATTTTTTTGCCGAACTGAGAAACATCCATGTGACAGACGGGTACGTAAATTTTTTTCAATTTTATTACCTTAAGGACTATTTTAAATGTCCTTAGAGTTAATTAAATTGAGTATGGCTCGAATAAGATGCGTGGAGTTAAATCAAGCGCAACAACATATTTTTATCACTAGAATTGTGACTAGTATTTTTATATAAAAACTCATTAATTATTTATATTCATGTAAAAGTAATTATATATATAATACCAAACACGAAAAAACTATAGGAATATACTGTATAATAGATGGGGATAGATAAGAAAAATCGCACAGATCATGAGTTGAAAAAATTGCCATTTACCGCCACGTGATCCTCTCACTGGGTAGAGTCCAGCTAAGGATGTTAAGGTAGCCCACCCCAAAAATCGCACTTAATGAGCTTTATCTACAGGCATCAAAACAAATCACCCCCGTCTGAGAGACGGATATTCCGGTCAGAAAGTTAAATTTCTGGAATTAATCTCTATTACTAAGCATTTTACTAAGTGTTCCTGTACAGCTGTCCAACAGTGTATAATTGTTAAAACATCATTTAAGATACCCCATCAATGGACGGATTAGTTCTCTTCAGGTGAGTTTTAATTTAATCTTTCGCGAATTTGAAAAAAAACTCAAGTATTAAGAATGTTTCTTGAAAAATAAAGATTACCAAGTATTGTTTCTTTTTTTTTCAAAGTTTTTCGGGGTTTCTTTGAAAGCATTATGTATTGAATAATGTTTGTGTGCATAGTAATGGACCTAAACTTTGTATGCATCTTTTAATAGTGTCTTATAAAACAAAGATAAAAAGTTCCGATCCAGGAAGTGTTGGGTGCAATTGAATTCTGTTATAGGTTGGGTCGGTCAATGGGGCTTTTCTTGGCCTGAAGCAGGAGAGAGCGCAATCCAGATCCTACGAGACTCAAATGATAGGGGATTGAACCATAGGTTGAGCAAACGCGGAAGTGAACCGCCTTCAACATGTTTGGATTGATCCTGGGGGTGATTCGAATGAAATTTCTAGTCCCGGCGGGTTTCCAAGGTCTCGAAATGACTGATACATTAATGAAGAGGAGTTACTTTCCACTTGTAAAACATCGCTATCCTCTCTTGAAACGTACAATGAGGTTTTCATGCCCGAGTTAGGATTGCGAAAGAGAAACAAATAGCCGTTACAAGTTTGTTGTGACGACATTTAAAAAGCTGGAAATGTTTGTTTACTTTTAAAATGAACACAAGATGTTCAAGTATTCATTTGACGTTTAACAAGTCGCAGTTAAAAACATGCTTGTTTAGTATTTTATATTCTTGGTTTTAAATACTGTTGGGCATCGCTTACAATATATCTTTAACAGTTTTTAAAGAAAATGAGATACTTAAGTATTCACCTCACACACGCTGGCAATTTGTCACCAAAGAATAACTACATGAATTGCTAAATACTTTTAAAGTCACACGCACATGGCAATCTTTTTAAAATTGATAAAAAGAAAATTTATGGCGCTTATTTTTTTGTATCATATTCATATATTACCTAACAAATATCGTTTTTAAGTTCTGAGGTTAAAGCTGTCTTCGGTAAAAGTACGAGAGCTCTAAACGAATTTTCAGACAGAAAGGCTTCAATTTCCACGGAAATTTGCAATATTATAACTCGTACACCTTTGTTAACAATACAGTGTTTTCAAAATATTCCGTGAATACTTTCTTTTTTTGTTTTAATACGTGAAGACAAAGCCCATTAAACATTACGGTATAGGATAAAAAATACGAAACGCATTTTATACCAGAAAAAACGAATCGACTCTGTTAAAAATGGGAAGTATAAAAAAGGCTGCTCTCAAAAGGATAGTGAAGCCAGAATATCATATTAATGTTTCATTTCTATTATATCTGAAAAAATGTTCCAAAACTCTGGTCCTATTCTTTAACATTAACTGAAAACAGCCTTAAGGCACCTTAGGCATTTGAATATTTCAAGAAAAATAAAATGTACGCTCACTATTCACTTAAGTGTCACCGAAATTTTTTAATTCATAGATAAAATTCGCTTTGCGAGTTTTTTTTTTAATTAAAAGCATTGGCATGGCCCTATGAAACATGATGTTTCATTCTTAAAAAGTTTTCATTTTCCTTAAATCAAGGGGTTACATTTATATTTATTGGGTTTTGATAGCCCAATGGTCCAGATCACGAACTCGTGGCTGGCATAATTTGAGGTCGAGTCGTAGGTTCGAATCTTGGTGCCACAAAAGACCCACCGTTTTGTGAATCTTTAATCGCAACGCATTACCAAATGGTAAACCTTCAATCTGTTGAGTCTCGGAGTCCTCAAGTTGATGAGGTGAGAAAGTGTAGAGAGTAGAATGTCATTTCAATTGACAGCCTCGTCACTTAAACGTGGTTCAAATTTACGATGTCCGTCGTTAGCAAATATAATCAACCATTTTCTTCCCCATCGAATACCGCTTTTCCAGGATTTCTAGTATACTCTATAATACGAGCCTTTAATGTACATCTATGTATGTAATACGCGTCCTAACTTAATACTCGTAATATAATTTTAATAATGTATAATACGAAATTATCCTGCACAAATGTGTATGATACACCCTATCCTGTTTTATGGGAGTAACTTGACAAATTTCGCTAAGAAACAATAAATTTGGAACATGTGTATTTTACTTTATTTTTACCTTACCAAGTAATAGATAAATAATTATTAAAGTTCTCGGTAGCGTAACCATAAATACAATTCTTTTACGATTCAGTTTCTAAATAAATGATTCATTGATTAGGTTTGTTGGGTTAATTGATTATCAATTACCGTCACTTTTTTCGAAACAATACGACGAGTCAGTACGATGCCAGCTCAAGTGTCATCCTCCTCACTTTGTCTAGGTTACGAATTAGTGGTCCGTCACCACTAGTCCTCGAGTTGTTTTGAGCCAATTAATCAAATAACATTGTTGTTGAGGACGGGTCAAGCCAGCCAAACCAAAATTAAGTGACGAGGAGGACACCTGTTGTTTCTTATCCCACTTGATTGACAGAAACATCCAGATCAAGTCCATTAAACAATGAAGTACTGTAACAGAACTTGAGAGCAGCTGGCTCTCATATCAACCTGTGGGGAAGAGCGGCCCGAGTCCTATTGCAATTCGGGCAAGGAAGGTTAACTTTAACACCCGCCACATGCCGTTGAGCTCAAGTAGGTCCACAGCGAAGTCTCGCCTATTGCTTGTCCCAATCAAAGTACCAGGACGGTTTCCTTCATATCACTCAAGTACGAGGGCCTGCCTCCAAAATAACTGATATCTTGTTTGACCCGGGTAGCAATTACTGAAACTGTAAGACAGCTGCTATGTGTAGAATCTGCTCTCACGGGCCAAACCTTCTGCAATTTCATTTCCGCAGACATTCACGTGCTACGGTACCCACTGAAAAAAGATCTTAACATTGTCCCTCAACCCATTTAACAGCTGGGCAATACTCGTTGTCGTTCTGACATCCAGATTAATTGGAATATTAAGTTAAGAAAGCTATTTCTTACCTCTGATATCTCAGGGTAAATGTTTGTTTACTGAACGTTTTCTTGATGCCTTATTTTACCCTTCTCCCGACACAAGCCCATCTCAACCTAAAGCAATATTCTTATTATTTAGAATAACTAGTCACGTGATGACGTAGAAAGCTCAGTTCGCACCTCAATCTCCATACCAATGCCAAAAGTAAAAAGATAATTATTTATTATGTTATCTAAATAAATACGTTAAATATTGGGTTGGAGAAAAAGAAATCCATTATTTTTGCATGAGATTCAAAACTTTATTTAACATGCTTCGGATAGTCCAATTTCGGTCAGATATGCACCGTTTTGTTGTAAAATTTGTTGCCATTTTAAAGGTAGCTTCATAATACCTCTCTCATTGATGTCTTGGTCCTTATTGGCGAAACCCTCTAGTAATCAATTTTCACAATCTTTTGATTCTAATTTCTTATCACTCAGGAAATTTTGCAATGCGAGGAAAGGTAGTAATCGCTTGGTGCCAGATCCGGACTATATAGTGGAAGCATTAAAACTTCCCAACCAAGCTCCCAGAGTTCCTGGCGAGTCATTAAAGACATGTGTGACCTGGCGTTGTCCTGATGGAACACAACACCTCTTTTGTTGGCCAATTGTGGCCGTTTCTGGTCAATCGCTAGCTTCAAACGGTCCAGTTTTTGACAGTAGAGATCTAAATTTAGTGATTGGCCATACGGAACAACTCATTATAAATTATTAATTTCCAGTCCCACCAAATACACAGTAGAACCTTCATGGCCATTAGTCCTGGTTTGGCAACCATTTCAGCTGCTTCACCGAGCTTTGACCACGATCGTTTTCACACAATATTGTCTTATGTGACCCATTTTTTATCCCCAGTACCCATCCATCTAAGAAATGTGTCGATTTCATTCCGTTTGGTCAAGGGTTTGCAGATGGAAATTCGATCCATCGTGTTTTTTGGTGTTAATTGTTGTAGCACCCAAACATCGAGCTTCTTTTTGAATCCAGCTTTGCGCAAATGGTTTAAAACTGTTTTATGGTCAATCTTTAGCTTCTGAATGATGCTACGACTACTAACATACGGTTAACTTCGATTGTTTCGGTGATTTTATCTACATTTTCGATGACGGGCCTGCCTGTGCGAGGTGCATCTTTAACATCAAAAATGCGTTAACGGAATCGACGAAACCAATATTGCACGTAATTAGCTGTTACAGTATCGGCACCATCAACATCATTCACAATTTCAGCAGCCTGGCTTGCATTTTCGCATTTATCAAAGAAAAACTGCAAAATGTACCGAATTTTCTCTTTGTTGACTTCCATTTTTAACACCCTGTAACTCACAACTGAATGGACTGAATAAAAAACAGCAAACAAAATTTTTTAGTGTGAAATGTCACCTTGACAATGAGCATATATTTGAAATTGTTCGATCGATACTTCACGAGATATCGACACTACAACCATCTACCGAAAAAATAATGGATTTTCCCCCCAATCTAATATATTGCGCTTATAATATTCTTAAACGGCCATAGTGGTTATGGATACGAAATCATGGCCGTTGTGTCACGGGTTCGAGTCCTGGTGCCACTTATGATCCACTTTGTTGAGAGGACCGATGCACGTTAAATCTGTCGAGGCTCAATGTCCTTCCTCTGAGGTGGTAGTTAGGAGGGGGCCCAGCTCAGGGGTCGTCACTTGACTGAGGTTCAAAATTAAGAGATCCGTCGCCAACAGCCCTCGGGTTGCTTTGTAGCGCGCCATTCTCTCCCTCACTGTGAAACTCTTGAAGGACAAATGAAACTTTTTTCCTGTATTACTTGCGCTCTTAAAAAAACCTGCGGAATTAAGTTAGAAATCATTGATATCCTTATATATATATATATATATATATATATATATATATATATATATATATATATAAATCCTTTTTTCAATTCCTTCTATTAGCACACATTCTCTATATATTTATTTATCCTGTTCAAATTTTCAATCGTTAATAAAATACATTTTAAAGCGCTCAATTAAGCTGAAATTTTACACACACGATTATTTTGGAGACAATGCAGTAATTTAATTATAATTAATAAAAATTATTTAATTAAAACAAATTATTCAAAGAACCACAAATGTACAGCCACGTTGGCATTATTTTTGGCGACCCTTTGGACGACTTGGTTCAAAACTTGAAAAGGTTTTTTCTCGCACTTTAAAGCGCTCATTTGAGCTGAAATATTCTGTACACTATTGTTTGGGGGTGACAATACGATACTTTAATGATAATTAATAAAAATTAATAGTTAATGTTGTGATTCTGTCATATGTATATGCATATTTATATTGATTGTAACTATTTAATAAAAAGTAACTAAAATAAAAATTTTCTTTGTTGATCTAAGTAGAAATTGACTTAATTTATATATATATATATATATATATATATATATATATATATATATATATATATATATATATATATATATATCAGTGGCGTACACAGGAATTTTTCAAGGGGGGTCCAGGTTTCACCATTCTTGTATCATGCTCCTTTTGATTTTGTCGATTTTCGGGAACAAAGTACAGTAAAAAATTAATTATTGAACAAATAATTAGCATTAATTAATAAAATTAATCATTAACAAATGCTTAATTAAGTTTTAAGTACTATGTACTTAGAACTATAATCAATCGGGAAAAAAATCAAGTTCTTTGTGGGGGTCCGAACCCCCAGGACCCCCCCTTGTGTGCGACACCGTATACATATTACTTGTTTAGTTAAGAAACGTGCACCCCCAGAAGTTTTCAACCATCCGCCTTGTAAAAAAAATCTCATTATAAAGCTGTTACCACACACACACAAACTGTGGTTCTTTCATACGGCAGCTCAAAGTGACACTTCGGGGGAACAGAAACTTATATCGACCCCCCCCCCACAATCTCTCATTGTACATTCGAATGTTTTATTAGATAAGGCGACTTTCACCCACTGCGAGGAAGAAAGTTTTGGGGTCGGCGGCGGAGCTTCTCACGGCGACGGACAAAGGGAAGGAAGGAAAGTGGGCTAAGGAGGCGTGCGTGCGCGGCGGTCACACTTCGGCCAACTGACCCATCGACACACTTGAGGAAGTTCCGGTCAACTAACATTGGTAGTGAAAATAATCGCCTTTCCTTCCTCTCTCTCGGCTCACGTGATCTCTCCCTCTTGAGGGAAGAAGCACAAATTATGGAAGTGGACGGTTTAAATATTTCCTAAAGCATAGGTTCATTTTTTTAAACAAAAAAATTGAAATATTGGGTTTTTTTAATGTAAATCAAGACTATCATACAGAAGAAATTCAATCGATCTGGTTTATTTGGTTAATTTTCAGCTGATCTAGAACCAAAATAAAATTCCTATATTTGCAATTATTATATTATTAAATTACTTATTTTGTTTTAAAGAAATAGATTTTAATTTGCACCCTTGTTTAAATTTAGTGTCTTATCCTTATATTAACAACAGGTAATGACAGACAGATTGTAAAAATGTACTTTATATCATTTTATTTTCATTGAGGTTTTAAACACGAATTATTTTATACTCGTCACAATTAAATTAATGTCACAATTAATTAATGTCAGTAAAAGAAATGTTAAACTTTCTCTTTTGTCAAATTCTTTTTAAATAATAATAAAGAAGATAAAGACACGGTTATATATTGGTGTAGTAGTTCATTTTTTAGGTCACCACTAAATGTACCAAGATTTTTTTGAGTTGGTTTATTATTAGAGGAAATTGTTTTCTAATGTTCATGTGTTTGTTAAAATGTGTTCGTGTGTTTATTTCACATTTAAACACACACTTAAGTTTAAAAAAACACACACTCAAACAAAGCAAAAGACGATTAACACAAGCTTGCAGTCAGATCGCAATTACAATAACCAGCGTGAAATTTCAATGAAAACTGGAGTATTTATACAGAGCGGACACCGTAAGTTCCAAAACTCACATTTCTTAAGACGCCTCTTCTGATGGGTCCAGATAATCGGATTATGATGTCTTATGTAATTCTTAATTGAAATACACTGAGGTTTTAATTACTTATATATAAAGATTAAGTTACGATTATATCCTGTTAGGTGGGTAAGCTAACAGTTATTTAACTTGAATTATTTCATATATATACAGTGACTCCCAAAATTGAGAGTACACTTAATTCCGAATTCACCATTGGATCACCAGGTGTAGTAATTAATACGCTGTTAACGTACTTTTGTACATTCAAAATGCATACCTTACTCTTTCAAATAACATTAAATGTAAGATATGGAAATTGATTGGAACAAAAATATGAAGGTTTGAAAGAAAAACTACACCATTTTAATGTCACAAAATTGAGGGTACACTTCTTTAATCACTATGCAAAACTACCAGTAATTTTTTAAATAGAAATTTGATAATAGATCTGATAAAGGAAGGCTTTCAAAGGCTATCTGATAACAAATTTATGTTTGTGATTTGATGTCTTGATTAAAATGGAGAATCGGAAGGAAACGACGATCGAAGAGAGAAAACTTGGTATTAAAGTGTCAGATGAAGGTAAATCCCAGCGGAATATTGCTAAAGTAGTTGGACGAAGTGTTAACTGCATCCAAAAAATCCTGCAAAAATTTAAGAAGACTGGTGTGCTGACAAATAACGAAGGAAGAGGGAGAAAGAAAATCATGAACTCTATAACCGAACGAAGAGTTATGCATCAAGTGAAGATTGATCCTAAAATTAGTGCTCCTAAAATTGGAGCCAGTACCTCTAATACCTTAGGTCAATCAGTTTCTGCAGAAACGGTACGAAGAGACCTAAAAAGGCTGGCTATAGTGGTAGAGTAACTCGAAAAAAGCCCTTAATTGGTAAGAGAAATAGAGTCAAGCGATTGAAATTCACTAAAGAACACATTTTAAAGCCTCAACAGTTTTGGAACGAAGTCATTTTCAGCGATGAGAGTAAGTTCAACATCTTCGGCAGTGACGGTCGTCGAATGGTGTGGCGTAAACCAAATACCTCACACCACCCAAAACACACAATTCCTACTGTGAAGCACGGAGGTGGATCGGTGATGGTTTGGGGGTGTATGGCTGCGTCGAGAGTGGAAAAGCTAGTATTCATTGATGGAATCATGCACAAGATGGCTTATCTTAATATACTGCAAAATAATTTGAAAGAAAGTGCTGATAAATTGAGACACTGGGGTCGAATTTCACATTCCAGCAAGACAATGACCCCAAGCACACTGCGTTTGTTGTGAAAGAATGGCTGCTTTACCATTGTCGGAATCAACTTAATACACCTCCACAGTCTCCCGACTTAAATGTTATCGAGAATCTGTGGTCCCACCTTGAGAGAGCTGTGCAAAATCAAATTACAAACAAGGAACAATTGAAATCGGTATTGCAAGAAGAATGGCTGAATATTGCTCCCGAGACCACTAGACATCTTGTGGAATCGATGCCTCGGCGATTGGAAGCTGTCATATTCAGCAAAAGGTTATGCTACTAAATATGAACTCTTTATTATTCATGATTTATGCAGGAAAATAGATGCAAGTAGTCTCAATTTTGTGGCTATTAATTTCTGTTAATTTTCTTTATAAGTTATTATATGTATGTTTAAGCTATCAAATATTTTGTTTTATTATTCAAAATAATGAATTGTGATCTAATGAACGCATCTATGCTTAAAGGTTTTAGTTATTTCCCTCATTTAATATAATTTTTTCATTCTAAACATTGATTCCCGTTTTAAAAGTAGGTGTACCCTCAATTTTGGGAGTCACTGTATATATATATACAGTGACTCCCAAAATTGAGAGTACACTTAATTCCGAATTCACCATCGGATCACCAGGTGTAGAAATTAATACGCTATGTTAACGCACTTTTGTACATTCAAAATGCATACATTACTCATCCAAATAACATTAAACGTAAGATGTGGAAATTGATTGAAACAAAAATATGAAGGTTTGAAAGAAAAACTACACCATTTTAATGTCACAAAATTGAGGGTACACTTCTTTAATCACTATGCAAAACTACTAGTAATTTTTTAAATAGAAATTTGATAATAGTTCTATGATAAAGGAAGGTATTCAAAGGCTATCTGATAACAAATTTATGTTTGTGATTTGATGTCTTGATTAAAATGGAGAATCGGAAGGAAACGACGATCGAAGAGAGAAAACTTGTTAATAAACTGTCAAATGAAGGTAAATCCCAGCGGAATATTGCTAAAGTAGTTGGACGAAGTGTTAACTGTATCCAAAAAATCCTGCAAAAATTTAAAAAGACTGGTATACTGGCAAATAATGAAGGAAAAGCGAGAAAGAAAATTATGAACTCTATAACCGAGCGAAGAGTTATACATCAAATGAAGATTGATTCTAAAATTAGTGCTCCTACAATTGCAGCCAGTACCTCTAATACCTTAGGTCGATCGGTTTCTGCAGAAACGGTACGAAGAGTCCTAAGAAAGGCTGGCTATAATGGTAGAGTAGCTCGAAGAAAGCCCTTAATTGGTAAGAGGAATAGAGTCAAGCGATTGAAATTCACTAAAGAACACATTTTAAAGCCTCTACAGTTTTGAAACGAAGTCATTTTCAGCGATGAGAGTAAGTTCAACATCTTCGGCAGTGACGGTCTTCGAATGGTGTGGCGTAAACCAAATACCTCACACCACCCAAAACACACAACTCCTACTGTGAAGCACGGAGGTGGGACGGTGATGGTTTGGGGGGTGTATGGCTGTGTTGGGGGTGGGAAAGCTAGTATTCATCGATGGAATCATGCACAAGATGGCTTTTCTTAATATTCTGCAAAATAATTTGAAAGAAAGTGCTGATAAATTGGGACTGGGGTCGAATTTCATATTCCAGCAAGACAATGACCCCAAGCACACTGCGTTTGTTGTAAAAGAATGGCTGCTTTACCATTGTCGGAATCAACTTAATACACCTCCACAGTTTCCCGACTTAAATGTTATCGAGAATCTATGGCCCCACCTTGAAAGAGCTGTGCAAAAACATCAAATTACAAGCAAGGAACAATTGAAATCGGTATTGCAAGAAGAATGGCTGAATATTGCTCCCGAGACCACTAGACATCTTGTGGAATCGATGCATCGGCGATTGGAAGCTGTCATATCAGCAAAAGGTTATGCTACTAAATATTAACTCTTTATTATTCATGATTTATGCACGAAAATCGATGCATGTACTCTCAATTTTGTGGCTATTAATTTCTGTTAATTTTCTTTATAAGTTATTATATGTATGTTTAATCTATCAAATATTTTATTTTATCATTCAAAATAATGAATTATGATCTAATAAACGCATCTATGCTTAAAGGTTTTAATTATTTCCCTCATTTAATATAATTTTTTCATTCTAAACATTGATTCCCATTTTAAAAGTAGGTGTACCCTCAATTTTGGGAGTAACTGTATATATATTGATATACTTGTACAAACTTTTCTAATATATACTTGTGTACTGCTGCTTTTCAGTTTCAAATAAATCATTTTACGGTTCACGAGAATGACACTCTTATTGCTTTATAACCCCTGTCCTTCTCTCCAATAATAAAAAAGTCGGGTACGGTAGATGAGTGGTTATGGTCACGAACTTGTGGTCGGCGTTGTCGAGTCTTGGGTTCAAAACCTAGTGTCATTAAAGATCCACCGTGTAGAGGGTATGATACGCGTTAAACGTGCCGAGACACGGAATATTTTCGTTGGCGGTAAGGGGAAGTTTGAAGGAGGTGCAAATTTAGGTGACGTTCTCGTCACTTGACCGAGTTTCAAAATGACAAGATCCATTACCAGTAGCCCTCGTGTTACTTTATAGTGCAACGTTAATATAACTCTCACTCTCCTCCGATCATAAACAAAAAGCCGGATCGCCGTAGTCGTAGGGTAATGGCCGGGGTCGCCAAATCGGTTTCAAAATGTGCGAAGAAAGACCCCCTTTGTAGAGAGGCTCAAAAACTTCCCAATGGCACGGGGGTGGAAGTTCGGAGAAGGGGTACCAGGTCAAGTATCGTCTTCGTTACTTGACCGTGGTTCAAAATGATGAGGTGCATCGTCAATAGCCATCATGTTGCTTCCCATTGCAATGTAAATTAAAACAAGATCAAATTTTCAAACCGATAAAAAAAATGAAAGGGTTAAAGTTTAATCAGTTCACCTCCTGGATCTTCCATGAAGAGCACGCGTGAATTATTCTTATGTATAATTCACACTTTTCACCGATGATGCCACTCCGCTCGCTGCGGGGGACAGTCTAAACAAATAAAAAGATAATTTTCTTCGACCCTCTTTATTTTTGCACCCATGGTGACTGGTTGTTCAACTGAAACGCGACGTCCTCTCACGCGAGCGCCGTGACGCTCGATTTAACGCATAAGTGGCCGAATCGGAAAGAAGCACCGACCCCATTCCTTGGGATTGTTTACATGTCACGCGCGATCGCGCGGCAGAGGCGCTTCATCCGTCTTCGTCATGTGCCGCTGACTGAAGGGATGACGGGTCTCTGCCAGCACTCCCTCACTTTCATTGGAACCACTCAGCGGCTCGGAACAAATTACCCATGCATAGTTTGTTCGTTTCTACTCCCTTTCAATGGACGTCAATCTGGAACAGGGATTTTTAACCTATTTAATCCAAAATGGGTGCTTATTGATTCACTTTGCTCCATGTACTTTTATTGTTATACTCATGGTTGTGGAACATTTAACAAAATGCATATATTTCAAATCGAAATCTCCTCAAAAATTATTTAAAAAATAGATTTTTAAAACTGTGCTTAAAAAGAAATCAGAAATAAAGTCGAACCTCTATGTAGCGAAGTTTTCCCTGAAACCTTGCAATTCCGCAATTTTCTTCGTAAAATAACCTCTATAGCGAAGTGCATTTTCTATATAACGAACTTTTTATCTTGATTCCTTTTTTCCCCCTATTTTTAAAGTGTTTCTGGATATTTCTCTTTATTCTCTCTTTTAACACATTTTAGGGTGGTCATAAGTTTAGAAATGGTTTTTATTAGGTGCCTAATTTGCGGAGAGCAATAGAGTTCTGAACGCTTCATCCAGGAAGTGCAACCCTTAACCCCCATTGCCCAGCTCACTAGAAATATCTTCGATATCCTCTTTCATCCTCAGTTGAGTTGTTCCGTGTCCCCGTGTTCTAATTATAAAATGTATGTTTAATATTACTCTTGTATGCTTTAAGTTATAAAATGCTCTTAAAATTCATTAATTTTAGTATAAAATTATTTTCTTAATATTGAAAATACAGTGAATTCTTCGACATACTTTTTCTTGTTTTCCTTGCAGTTTTTCTTTCTTTTTTGATGGGCAAGATAGATAAAATAAACACATATTAATTTTAAAAAAGGTGTGAATAATTACTTTTCTTAATATATAGTGTTTATGAACTTAAAATTTGTTTTATGTGGTTTATGAAGTACATTGAACGTGAACCTCCATATAACGAATTTTTCATATAACGAACTGTTTTGGGGATTTAGCGAATTCGTTATATAAAAGTCCAACTGTATTTAGTCAAAAGTGATATGAGCAGGAATTTTTTTTATCTTACGACTTCCAACTACGAACGCTACGGAGGAATTGTCATTCTAAGACACGTTTTATTCTTTTCGAAAGATAACTGAAAGAAACCCGCAAGAATCATTTTCGGATAAATTATAAATTGTGATAGATGGACAGAGAATATGGCTGAGTAAAATAGTTTATCCAATCGTTTCTCTAGAATTGTGTGGACTATCGCAGGTTCGAGTCCTGATGCCCCTGAAGACCTTCCAAGTAGAGGGGGCCGATGCACGTTAAATTTGTCGAAGCTCAACTCAATGTCCTCCTGATGATATGGTAGGTAGGGCATGGAGCGTGCCTGCTCAGATGTCGTCCACGTCACTTGACTGAGGCTCGAAATGTCGAGGTCCGTTGCCAATAGGTCCTCGTGTTGCTTTATAGTAGGACGCTAATCATTCTCTCACTGACTCGCAAATAAATACTCTAAATGTCTCCTTTAAGATATGTTATTATCTAAACATATTAGTAAGTGTCCCCTTTAGAGAAAAGAGATTGTTAACTATAAAACTTGATTTTATACTAAAACACATATATTATCTAGAAAATTTTTTAATGTGCCATGTTTTTATAACGGCCTAAAAAGTATAATTTTTGTTTTCGTCTTTCTCTGCTCCTTTTCTTCTTTTTTCACATTTTCAAGCATTGTCATTCACTTCTGAGCAATGGTCCGAATTTCAAGTCTCTGGCTCATCGGGAAGTTGGTTTAAAATCAATTACAAAATTCCACCCGGACAGACAGAGAAGAAAGCGAGTTGGTAAAATACTTGATGGACTCGAAAAAAAGGGAGCGGAAAATAAAACATGGTTTTCAGTATGTGATATATTGATGAAACAGTGTTTTTTCTTTTTATGCAAAAAAATATTGGCGTGGTTTACCTTTTTTTTCCTTCGTAAAAGATGTCTACAAAGAGTCTTCAAAAATAAGAACCCTCTGCAGCACCCACGAAACTTATTGTTGTGTTGCATAACCCCTTTTCTCACAACGAGGTAAATTGAATCATTTCCACAACAAAACAAACGCGCATTCAAACGAAAGGGAAAGGTGTCGTTCCGGCCTCCTGGCTGCGGACAGAGACAGTCTCACGTGACCACCCCCGATTACGTCACGAGAGTGCAACCAAGCGGAGTGACCGTTTCAAGGTGGGGGAAGAGGGAACCTTTCCACCCCCGCCTCTTCTTCTCGATCTCTTTATTCCGGAGAATGTCGACATCTTTCACCTCGATTCGAATTTTGCATAGAATGGGAAAAAGAGTCGGATCTCGCGCACCGTGCGCGCCCAATTATGTAAAGTATCGCTGAGTGTGAAGAAACCTTTTTGTATGAAATGGCACATTCGTAAAGCGCGTTACGAATTCGATAAGACGTGTAAATGAATTGCCGTAACGGGTTTTTTTTTAATTCACTTGAACGTTTGCGTAAGTATAATTCTGCTTTTGGAAAGAGATTTCTCCATGGATGAATAGAAACGGAACTATAAATAGAAATTTGGAATTATTTTAAAACGAATCGCGCGATTCGTTTATTAATTTAATTTATAATTTTAACGGGAAATTTAAAAAGGACCTAAAACACATAATAAAATTTTTGAACACTTGAATTTATCATGTTGCCTTTTTGGCGTACTGAGGGGCCCCCAATCCTTTTGATATTGAAAGGAATGGGCCGGCACCTTTACGACAGGAGTCTTAAAACTTGATCGACTCACAGAACTTTTAAAACTGTCAGATGTTTCCGAAAAACCCTATACAGGAAAAATAATTTTTTTTAAAGTGCGTGTAGCTTTGAAGAGAAGAATATATCTTAAAATACACATCAGCGTATTATAAATACTTTAAGTAAAGACGATTTAAGAAAAATGCAGAATTTTTTTATTAAGAATGTTTTAATATATATTAATGTAACTCAGTGGCGCACACAAAGGGAGTGTCCTAGGTTTCACCCCCCTTTTCTTTCTATTGGTTATAATTCTATGTATATATGACGTAAAATGTACTTATGTATTTGTTATTAATAGTTAATTTTATTAATTAATGCTAATTATATGTTCAATGATTAATTTTGTATTGTTTTTGTTC
Organism: Trichonephila clavipes; assembly: GCA_019973935.1. NCBI lineage: Eukaryota > Metazoa > Arthropoda > Arachnida > Araneae > Nephilidae > Trichonephila > Trichonephila clavipes. Next base: position 146,199 of record BMAU01007121.1, on the reverse strand, counting down.
CCGAAAATCGACAAAATGAAAAGAATATATTGGGCGGCGTATTGGAATATGATACCAAAGTGGTGGACCTTGAAAAATGTGTGCGCTACCGATGCAATTTGACTCATATAGAATTAATTCGTGTTCCCCACCCTTGCATCCTATTTAGTAACTGGGATATGTGTGTTTTGCAGTTTTTTACACAAATTGCCAAAATCTATTAAAGCTATCTGGAATAGCATTTCATATTTTGCGTTTGTATATTTTGTCTTTCCTGCCACATATGTTGAGTAACCTAATTAACTTATATACATTGTTCAGAATGGCATTAAAATGTTCATAACTGTGTGAGAATCTGTGTATACACATTCTGCATGTATACAGCCTAAAATTTTATAAAACACACAATTCCTTCTTAGATTTATATTTTAGTGATAAACCTGTTGATAGGTCGATAAGTTATTCCGTTTCCTTCACTGACAAGTCTTCTGATTTATCCTCGGTTTTCTTCTGTCTGAAATATTATTTTACAGGTGTTAGGCTTTTTTCTGAAAATGTTTCTTTACAAAAAGTAAGAGGTGCATTATTGTATAATTTTTTTAACATTGTCTTGTTTAAAAATCCAACCCATTTCAATCCATTCCATTCCTCTTATTCTTACAAAGCACTGCACTAATGGGTATAAAATTATTTGGCAGAACCCAGGGTCATAAACAGAAGATTCCCAATCTAGGTAAAACATGACCATGGCTTTAGATGCTTGTGAGCATATAAGAGAAGCATATAAGACAAGAATCTGTTTTTCATATATATTTATGTTTTCTTTTTGAATTTTTCTTTTGCCTCGTAGAGAATCCCGAGGTTCCGTGAAACACAGTTGAAGACCACTTCTTTACAGTCGTTTCAGATTATATATATTCATTGATAGTAAAATTCTGGTTTTCTATATACATTTTCCTAATTATAAGGAGAGCACAGATATTTTATTTTAACGAAACACTGATACTATTATCAATATAAATTCATTTTTTAGTAATTGAGACTCAGTGGCGTAACGAAGAATACTAGCCCCCTGAAGAGTCAAATTTTGGGCCCCAAGCCCAAATACGCCCTTGATGTTAGTCAGGCTTAGGGTCCCCTAGAGCACCTGGTCCCCCTCCGCAAAGCGGGGGTTGCGGGGTGTATGTTACGCCACTGTTGAGACTACATCAGTGCTTCACAAACTTTCAATACTGGCGCCCCCCTTTTCGATCACAATTTTTATCGCGCCCCCCTTATGCATTAATAATGCACTGAATGCACTAATAATGAACTTTGACGCTAAAGCTACAAAAGGCGATCTTAATTATAAACCATACAAATTAGTAACATAAGTATTAAATTTTGTATACTACTTTTAAGTAATAAATAAATAAATAAAATAATATGATAATTATTGTGTGTTATTTTTCCTTTCTCTAATTTTTAAATTGGACTTATTGCAAAATACGGTGGCTGCTTAGAAGACAAAATATAGATATCTGCGCTAAATATAGAAAAAGAACTCAGAGGGTCAATTTCTAATCATAAGCATTCCTTATAAAAACTTTGCTTTGCAAGACAAGCCCGTGGATGTCGTTAATACTTAAACTTGTTCTTAATTTAGTATTAATTAATTAGTTATAAACTACTATGGAGCACTGATACATTAAAAGTATACCGGCTGAAGTACCCGCTTGCACGAGTTCATTAATAAGAAAACAAAACATTATTGAAATAATCGCTGAATTTTGTAAGGAGAGAGTAAAGCCAAGTGCGCGACAATGTTTACAAAAATGTAAAATGATTTTTTTAAATGATTGCTCAGAGTATAATTAGTTTAAAGCGAACTATAATGTTAAGCCTTACAGAATTATCATTTAGAATTGATGTTGAATAATGAACAATAATATAAAATTCAGATGAAGAAAAATTGTATTATTTTTAATATTTAAAGCGAAAAGACTTCAACATGTTTTAACCCTGGAGCAGGCGCGCACTCAATACTAATGGTCCAGCGGGGTTATTGAGTCACCCCAATCCTTTTTTTATAATTATTTTTATAGTACACCAGTGTTTCTCAAACTTTCAATACTGACGACCAAATTTTCAATCATAATTTCTGCACTGAAAACAAAAGCACTTCGTATACTATTACCATTTTTTGAAAATCCTACCTATGTTAAACAGGATTTTCTGCGCGGTGGCTGCTTTGAAGACAAAATATAGATCTCAGCTAAATAAAGAAAAATAACTCAGTGTCAATATCTGATATTAAACCTTTCTTTGAAAAACTTTGCTCTACAAGACAAGCCCATGTGGAAGTCACTGATAATTATTAAACTTAGATTAATTTAGTATTAAGAAATTATTTATAAAATACCTTCTTCAGTACTGATGCATTAAACGTATACTGGCTGAAACACCGGCTCTTCGCACGAGTTAATTTTTTAAAAAATATATAACATTATTCTTGATATAATAGCTGAACTGTAAGGAGAGTAAAACTGCGTGCACGACATTGTATACAAAAATGTAAAATGATTTTTTTTAGATAAATGCTATAATTGTAAATAACTGTTTAAAAGAACTGTAATTTTAAGCATCACAGAATTAGCATTTAGAATTAATGTTAAGTAATGAAAAGAATATAAAATTCCTATGAAGAATAATTGTGTTACTTTTTAATATTTAAAGCGAGAAGACTTCAAAATGTTTTAACCCGGGAGCAGGCGCGCACTCGATACTAACGCTGATGGTAGTGCGGGGAACTCAGTAACCCCAATCATTTATTTATAATTATTTTTACTCTACACGATACAAATTGGAATTCCAGTGAATAATTTAATTAAGAGAATGTATACTTACCGGCTTTCAAGGAATGTTCAATCTTTCTTTGATGATTTGAGAAAAGTCCAATAAAACTGAACTAAAATTACTGACAAGTGAAAGATCTTAATAAAGGACGAAAAGCAAAGATACTTTTCACTAATATTACAGAAATGTTACTTCCTGGCAAAGCTGTCATATTTTGTTCAAGTAATTGTAGTTTTAATGAGCATTCATGATCGAGTGAGTGAATATTAACGTCGCACTGTTCAGCTACACGAGGGCTTTTAGAGACGGACCTCGTAATTTTGAACCATGGTTGACGAGGACGATACTTGAGCTGGCCTCTTTTAACTACCACACCATTCCAACAAGAGGACGTTTGAGATCTTTACAGATTTAACGTGCACCTCTCCCTTTCACGACGGGTCTTTAGTGGTACTGGGCTCGAACTCGTGACACCTTTGGTGATCAACAAATAGCAAGTTGAACTTTTTCTTTCTTGTGTCTTTTTGACAAGTCGAACTGAACCTTGTGGTACACTTATGGCTTCATATATTTCTCAGTTGGAGTTCTTTAGGAAGCCATTGAAAATTTTCCTTTCGTTTCATGTTCATCGTGTTTCTCAATCATGAACAATATGCATCAGTTTCAACTTCCTTCAATACAGATCACAGATGCCACCGCTGCCTGGTTATAAGTGTATTCAGAAAAAATACGGATGCTCTAAAAAGGATTATGACGTTTTTCACTATGCTTTATATGTTTGAGATTACTCGTAAAAATAAATCTTAGCCAAATAATCCTTCAAAAATCAATCAATTCTTTTCCAAATATCGTAAAACTCTTCATTATTTACAATTTCCCTATGCGAAAAACAAATACATAAAAGGTGGGATGGAACTAATGTAGAAACCCTACCAGTAAGTTTGAAGGTCAATCAAATAAATGACCAGTAAATGTATTATGCTGCCTGGCTGAAAAGTGAATCATGTCTTCCTTTTCTTTCTACAACTAATATACAGTATTTCAATAATAATTACAGTGAGATGAAATGTTTATCTTCTTAGAATTTTTCTCAGGGTCTGAGTTTCGTTTTTTCTTTTAACGAGTAATATTTTATGTTAAAACAGAAGAACGCCAGATGATAAACATAAATTATATCAGTGTTGTTGTGTATTTCTTTTATTATGGAAAAAGTATTTTGTTTCACTTCTTTCCGGTTATTTTTTTTAAAAAAATCATTAAATTTTCGATATGCTCGCGCCCCTCTTGCAGGGTTATCGCGCCCCCCAGGGGGCGCGCCCCACACTTTGAGAAACACTGGACTATATGCATAGACATTACTTACAAGCTTTATCTGGACTAAACCTGTAGCTAGTATTCTCAGGGACCCTACATGCTGAGACGATAAGACGCTACACTTCGCATACTTTCAACAAGTTTTTTTTTTAAGTATTTGTTATGAGAGGCCTCTCATACTACATAGATGTGTGTTATTATCCGATCCGTAGCGCACACAGGAATTTTCAGGGGGGGTCCGGGGTTTGAAAGTTCACCATTCTTGTATCATGCTCCTTTTGATTTTGTCGATTTTCGGGAACAAAATACAGTAAAAAACTAATTATTGAACAAATAATTAGCATTCATTAATAAAATTAATCATTAATAACAAATACTTAATTAAATCTTACGTACTATATACTTAGAATTATAGTCAATCGGAAAAAAAATCAAGGGTTTTGAGGGGTCCCGACCCCCAGGACCCCCTGTGTACGTCACTGTATCCAATTCATCAAAAGAATTCTATTCTAAGGAGCCCAAGCATTTTGATATGAGGGTAAGTGGCTGTGTGTGTCTTGGCTATTTTATAGAACATTCATTTCCGTAAAGATGAACACTCTGCTGAGGTATAAGATTTAGAGAGAACTAGCTGCTATACCCGTTCTTCGCACGGGAGAATTAAAAAATTAAACAATACAGACTGAAGGATAAAGAAGTTTTTAATGAGTTAATTTTACGTGAATTAAAAATTAAACAAAAAAAGATTTTTGTATATCTCAGTTGAACAAAAAAACATATTTGTCTGTTTGTAGATCTAATAACTGATAAAAAGGGTTTTTTTTTTTCATTTATAACGCCCCGAAACTCTCGTGTGGGTCAATTTTTGAAAACACCTTCCTAAGCGGATCTCTTCTCAGCAAAAGTAACACATTGTTACACATTTTACGTAATGAACGCTTAAAATAGTGTGAATAATTTATATATGGATATGCAATACACATTAATATTACTTTCTGATGTATTTATTTTATGTTAAATTTGTAATATTCGCAAGCACCACCGTTCCTTACATTTCAATGGCGACATCATTTTTGTGTGGCAACCTGGTTGGCAACTTGAAGATTGATTGAATGGTGCAGAAGTTGATATGCTGTTGCGCCACCTGGTGGGGGGCTGCAACAAAGAGGATAGTGCAAAAACCTCCTGAAAAAGATACATATACATGCCCATTTTCATAGTCATCGGTTGAACGGTGTTGGAATGACACGATTTCATACATACAAACATCCATTTATATAGTATATAGGTAGATTATCAGTTATCAGTACTCCTAAATTTAGGCACAAGTATTAAATCCGTTTTGCTTTTAGCTGAAATTGCTACCATAACATCAAATGTCCAAATTTAAAGGGGTTGTGATCCATCTGTCTTCTCTCTCTTGGTCATAAGCACTAACTCGTGGCCGGAGAGTCGCGACTTCCAATCCTGGTGCCCCTCAAGATCCGCCGTGTAGAGGAGCTGATTAATGTTATATCTGTGGAGTTTCAAAGTTTTCAATGGATTTAAAATCTTAGAAAGTGGAATGACGGATGAGGGGTCATCTTTATTTCATCGTGGTTCAAAATGGCGAGCTCAGACGCCTCCTGTTGCTTCAGAATGCGACCTTAATCGAAAATCAAATATTTTCCTTTAGATCAGGGGTGGGTGAACTTTTCTAGGACACGGACACCCTATAGCGTAGGTGGGGTCATTCGGTGTTAAAATTGTGTGTTTTCTTTTCTGAACACTTGTTTTCGACATTGTATCCCTCTTTTAATATGACAATTTACTCTTTTACTACAAAAACACAAGTAACTCAAAATTGTCAAGTTAAATGCTTGAACAAATATGAGCGACTGCTAACCGAGGAGCGTAACTTTATTCAATGCAGCAAACAGAGAATATACGTGAACCGATGAATATGACACCGACGTATGTACTTACAATTGTTTGCTGCCGATTTCCACGCCATCGCGTGACATGGCATATACTCTAAAACCCAATCCCGTGGAGCCGCGGGGTATGGGATGATGCCTCAATAACCCATCCCATGGTATCACGGGTAGAGCTGATTATCAACATTTATTCTCCCCTTCAGTCGGCGAGGGAGAAAAAATTTATTTATACGGCTGGCATCGCTTTTTTCACTACAGTGATGGCGAACGTGTTAATCGTCATCGTTCGTTTCCAATGAAGGAGCAACAAGTGTCGTCTGCACATTGATCGAATCATTTGCTTAAGTCGATGTTGTCGCATCGTTATGAAAAGCCGATTCTCCAGTCTTGCAATCGTCGGTGTTCCAAAAAAAAAAGTTTCTTAAAATATAAGCGCGCCTTAGATCTTAATAAAGGCGATTCCCCCAAAATGTATTGGCGATCAACTCAATGCCCATCCTTCTTTAAATCATGTCTGTTAAAACCAACTGCTTCATCAAAATTCAAATGTTCCGGTTCGGAAAATACAAAACCATTCTAGTACATGTTAGTACACTTCAGTACAGTTTCCTTTCGTATCCTTTTACGTTTATCGCGGTTAATGTTGATTTTTTATATTTTTATCTACTTTGAGAAACAACAACTACTTAAAAAAACACTTGAATCTGATGGCCTCGAAAGTTTTCCTTCAAAATGAAGCATGATTTCAGCTGCAGACACTTTTCTTATAGCAGCAGGACAGATAATGCGGCTTCAGTGTCTATGAAAGAGCTTTGATTTTGTACCAGATCTCTTTTGCATCAAACCATCAAGACCATGTTTAATACATTGGCTACAGAGACTTGAGATTTCTTTAGCTTTAAGGCGATTTGACACTCCACATAAAAATTCCGCTTTTGTCTACTCTGTTCGAGAAAATTTCACATTTTGATGCAAATCAGGTTAAAAAGAAAATGTTTCGTATCGATATATAACTATTTGCTCTTAAAATAAATAAAATGATAAAAAAAACTACAAAATAACAAAATAGCAAGGTAATTGTTTTTATAATAGCGAATTGTTGAAGATGTAAAAAGAAAATTATTTTGATTTCTTTTTTTCCTTAATCTTGCTTCTATATTTTATAAAGTAATAATCTGTTTTTAGAACGGACACCCAGTAGTAGCCCAAGGTAGCCCAGTGGTCATGGCATCGGATCATGGCAGGCATGTCATGAGTTCGAGCCCTGTACCACTAAAGATCCGCCGTCGAGGGGAGCAATACACGTTAAATCTGTCGAGAGCTCAAAAGTCCTCCCGTTGGTAAGGTGTGGAAGTTAGGAGAGGGCGTGGCAACTCAGGTGTCGTCCTCGTCACTTACCATGGTTCAAAATTACGAGGTCCGTCGCCAAAAGCCCTTGCGTAGCTGAACAGAGCGACGTTAATATTAACTCACTTTAGAACGGAGACACACATTTAGTCTTTTTATTAACACCCTTTTATAAGCTTCACTTGTATGTAACGGAATCTTTGAACTCAATTTTTATCCACTTTAAAAGGTGAGATTAAATTCAAATTTTTCTCCCTTATCCAGGACCGATGACAATACAATAATTTAATAGTTTTGTTCCATTGTCCTAATAAGGATCATCAGGATTAACGAATTCCCATTTTCACATCCCATCCCATCCCGCCTCTGGCGACTCATTTCAGATCCCATTTGACTACAGATTTGGCGACTGAAAGATTAAGTTACAACTTAGTTCGATTAATTATAAAAAGGTGTTTTCTTAGTTTTTTTTAAAACTATAATTTACTCATACTCCTCTCAGGGGGTTCCCAAGTACTTTTACATCGGCTGTCCTCATCAATATGAAAGAGCGTATGCATGCACGACGCACTTACAAAAGCCAAATACATCTTATAATTCTGAACAATTTATAGGTTACACCGATAGGTTAAGTGTGAAACAACCTTTCTTCAAAACTACTCTTTGGGGAAATCGAGATTCAAACCCGCGATTCTAGTGACAAACTCAGTGCTATAATCATTCTGTTACTGCGACCAATTTACATCGCACAATGCATGTTTTGTTTCCATAAGAAAACTGATACATTTCTCAAGACCATACTAACCGAGTGTTCACGTTCTCGTGGAAGGCATTGTTGAGTCATGGGTTCGATTCCTGCTGTCACCGAAAGTCCAATGGAAGCTTGGAGAGTGGGGTGCCGACTCAGGTGCAGACCTCGTCATTGGACCGAGGCTCGAAATTACGAAATCTGTTCTCAAAAGCTCTCGTGCAGCTTTAGGGCGTGACATTAATTTATAAAAATAATTCCCCGGCAATATTCTTTTTTCTTTTTACAAACACTAAAACAAAATGTTATTAAAAGACAATGCAAAATTACAACTTGAAAACTGGTATTTTATTTCTTTAAAAAAATAGTCAGTTTCCCCAGTATGGTATGGTATGCGCCTGGTTTAATGAATTTAGTATCTCTTTTTTACAGAGTTGTTAGGGATCGCTTAAAAAATAATAAGAAAGATTTATTTTCATAGAAACTTATTAGGAGAAATAACTGGTCCACACCGAACCGCATGCCTCCTCGGATGACCGACTTTCTAAAAGTGAAAGTTTCGCATTCCTGCTCTACTTTAATACTCGATCGGTGAAACCATTTTTCAATGAAGACAAGAATGGTTGTAAGGTATTAAAGGTTGGTTTGAATGCTTTATTTAAAATGGACCCCACAGTACCGTAATTTCAAACGCAAAGAATTCAAAATCTTTGTTCAAAATGTTGCTTAAAACCATGATACAAACTTGTGTGTATAAATTTCTTTGTCATTTAAAACTTAAAAAAAAAAGAAATGTAAACATTTAGGATAAACTTGTCTTTTTTTTTTCTTTTTTTTTTTTTTTTGTACAAACTCGAGTTACATTTGTCGAACCGTTGTTTACGAAGTTCAGTTGGGTTCCTTTTTCTCTCTTCGGAGCCTGTTGTTTTACATATTCAACCCTTTAAGCTTCCTCTTGTTGAAACGAAAAATGAGACCATCATTAGCATATTAGAATGAAAAATATAGAAGGAAAGTCTTTGACAAAACTTGCATCAGAATCGACGCTTAAGGATTCATTTTCATTAGAAAACAAAAAATACTTATTTTCCCATCACAAAGCAGGTTCTTATGCGAAGTAATGGAGATTGCTACACGTTCAAACTGAAATGGGGATGCAAGTTATAGGTATATATATATATCACGTGGCGTGATAGTTAAGTAAGGGTGTGATAGTTAAGCGTTGGTTTATGTAACGTTTTCCTTCTACCTAACGTAAAGGTCCATTAACCATAGTCAATACAGTTAATGATTTTGAAATGTGCTTGTATGACGAGACTTACACCGAAGCTACCATCCTACTGTTTGACTCTTGACAGCTTTAATGGGCTTCAGCGCCCTTTACACCACGGATCTTTAGTGTAATCGAAACACGCCAGTCTACTGATTCGTCACTGGCCACGAACGTACCACGTGATCTCCTCAGCTACCGGTGTTAAGCTCTTTTAATGTTAATAATAACTCTCATTTGTGTGGGTGTAACTGGATGTATGTTTTTTGAGCCATTTCAGATTTGATTTTCATTAAGTTGAACTTTTACTTGCGGCTAATATAGTATTTATTGATGTATAAACAATTCTTTACTTCTCTGTTAATATAAAAATTCTAAAATGTTAATGCATTTTTTTACCAAAGTTTTTATGCAGTTCATAATTTCTGGTAATTGAATATAAATAATGATGCAAAATAAAAGAAGGAATACATTCTTCCTGTACTTATTATTTTACTCATAAATTATTTACATCAATGTTAGGTCAATAGAGCAATTTCTACTAGATTAGAGGGAGGGAGTGAGTGAATATTAATGTCGCACTGTTCAGGTACACGAGGGCTTTTGGTGACAGACCTCGTCATTTTCAACCGTGGTCAAGTGACGAGGACGACACCTGAGCTGGCACCCTCTCTTCTAACTACCACACCACACCAACGGAATGATGTTTGAGCTCTCGATAGATTTAACGAGCATAGCTTCCCTACATGGCGGGTATTTAGTGACACTGGGTTCGAACCCGTGACACGCCAGCCACGTTCCGATATCTTGATCACTCGGAGAACAAGGGTAAGAAAAAATAGGGGCCACTAAGATGACGAGAAAAGCAAATAGACAGAAAATGTTCTCTCTATTTGTGATTCTGGGATAAAGATCACCAAGAGTCAACACACAGAGATACAAGTTGGCTGACATTAACTTTCAAGTTGTGATGAAAATTTCACAACAAACAATCTTACTCAGATATAAAAAAAATTATAGAAAAATGTGATAGGGTATATATATATATATATATATATATATATATATATATATATATATATATATATATATATATATATATATATATATATATATATATATATATATATATATTTGTGCCTCATTAAACGGATCCTAAAATTAAACGTGCTTGCAGTTGTACATTATATGAAATTGGCACAGAAAATAGATTAAATAAAACTGCTTCTGTTTTATATTTCACTTATATTTATTGATTTTTAGAATACAATTTATACCTTTTCTGAGATGCAAAGTCAACTCACGAATGCAATCGTTTTAAAAAGGTGTGGCCCTCGAACAAAAACGACTCGACTTAAGCTAACAATTTGGACAATTTGAAGGGACAAGGGGACAATTTGAATTTGTTTGATCTTGCTTTCACGCAAGTGGCCTTTTAGACTACATCACAGTAGTCGGGGGACAAAATCCATCTCCTGGATTTAAAGACTACTTCGGGATCTCTTATAGAGTGACTTAATTCAAACCAAAGCACTGAAAACAAGGGTCTGTCCATCATAATTTTAAGTTTCGACCTGCAAGGCTCATTATCATTCTCTCTATTCGGTATCTGCGTGTTGGAAACTCGTTCCCCCTAGAAAATATGTATTTACACATCGAGTTACTCACCGAATCGGTTGCATTAATGACTGTGTGCCGACCCCTCTTCGCTCAAGGTCGCGTTGGTGACTTACAAGTCCCGTTGGGAAGTAGAGCATTATTAAGCGGCCGATTGCCTAAGTTTATAAAAATTAGCGAGAGAGAAAGTTCTTGAAATAGCTGAACGGGTCAACGGTTGACACACTTGCGCACGAGAGGGGGGGAGGGTAAGAAAGTGGTTTCCGTATGTCCTCGAGGGGTCGTCGGCCCGCTCAAGAAACCTTGAGCCGATCCCAAACAAACGATTGCTCCAACACGCTCTTTCTCTTTTCTCTTTTTCTCTGGAATTAGTCTTTGAAGGCGCGTGGAGGGTTTATGAGAGGGTATGTTTTGGGTTTCACCCCCCCCAATTAAAATATGCATTAAAATGTTTCAATTGGTAAAATAGTTTTCGAACAACCCGATTTGCACTGGACTTCAAGAATTGCGTCATAGTGCATAATGATTATATTCCATGTAGAACATTTCATTTTAAAATTTCAGTTTGTTAAAATAGAAAACTGTTATATTAAAGCTATACCTGCCCAACATACATACGTATAAATATTCTCCAGAATTATATGATTAACACAGGCAAAACAATCCAGCTCGGCTAATAGTATACGAATGCAAGGGAGACTTGATTTAATTTTTATTAACGTTGCACTCAGAAACAACACAAGGACTATTGCTGACGAGTCTGACACCTCAGCACGTCCTCCACTCTCCAAACTTCCACGCCACGCCAATGGTTCAAAATTACGTGGTCCGTCGCCAAAAGCTCTCGTGTAGCTGAACAGTGCGAATTAATATTCACTCACTCACCCACGCTAAGCGAGACAATCGAAGTATCAAAATACTAAGTCAGAGTAATAACAATATATATTAATCCAGAACCGCATGTTCGAGCGAATGAGTGATTATTAATGCCGCACTGTTCAGTTACACGACGGCTTTTGGCGACGGACTACGTAATTTTGAGCCATGGTCAAGTGAAGAGGACGACCCCTGAGCTGGCACTCTCCCCCTCTTCTAACTACCACACCACACCACATCAACGGGAGGACGTCTGAGCTCTCGACAGATTCAACGTGCATCGATCCGATACCTTGACCACTAGGCTGCCACATGTTCGAGCACTAACTTCGCAGCTGGAGTAAAGCACATTAAATTTGACGAAGATTAAAGTTTTCAAGTTAGTACAGAGTAAGGTGCCAGCCCTAGTGTCAACCTTTCCTGATAGTGGTTCAAAGTGATTCTTGCTTTGGCTGTGATGTGTGTGATGAACAAAAATCGGCAATCAAAGCCAGAGGAGACGAAAATTCAGCCCACGCAGAATCCAAATGAAGTAAGGTGCCAGCTCGTCAAGTAATTGGGGTTGAAAATGACGAGATCAATTGCCTAAAGCTCTCGTGTTGGCTCCTGATTCTAATAAAAAAAATCAGTCCTACAAATTGTTTCACCAACAATTGCTGTACTATACTGTTCTACACAGTGGTCATACTAGATGGGTTTTGTTTCTTTGGTTTGGTTTCATATTAGGCTACGGTAGCCGAGTGATCAAGGTATCCGATCGTGGCTGGCCTTGTCACGAGTTCGAACCTAGTACCACTAAAGACCCGCCGTGTAGGGAAGCGATGCACGTTAAATCTGTCGAGAGCTTAAACGCCCTCCCTTTGGTGTAGTGTGGTAGTTAGGAGAGGGGGTGCAGCTCAGATGTCATTCACGTCACTTGATCGTGGTTCAAAATGACGTGGTCCGTCATCAAAACCTCCTGTAGCTGAACAGGGCTATGTTAATATTCAGTCACTCACTTGATTTCATATTGTTTTGACTGATATTACAGTGGTGTTTAGTGAAACAACCATTTTAACTTGACTAATGTCGATGGATACCTTGAAATGGAGAATCACGACCATTTGATAACCATGAACGTCTTAAGACTTCTTGAGGCCCAGGGCCCCTGCACAAATGTATGTCCCACCAACGAACCTTAAAAGTAGATAGTTCATAGCATACGTTATCAAATACTCACACAAGCAATAACCCAGAACAAGTAAGGGGGATCGACAGACCAACTCGACCGATTGCCGCCTTTTGACTGAATGAGTAATAATGGTGTATGGAGGAAGGCCTTGAGGCCAGTGGACACAGCGTCCAAAATTCCCAGTTTTTCGGCGAATACAACAGCAAATAACGTTTGACTGTTAAAATTATTCAAATTATTAAAGCTGAATCGAGAACGAGACGAGGTCCCTATTACAGCCCTAGGCCTGGTGATGACGACAACAATAGAGACCGATGGAGGACGATAATTTCTATGACCCATTATTGCCGGTCTCGGGAGAAACGAACTTCATGATATGAGTCACGATTTAGTTCATCCAATAATGAAATAACGATTCAGTGAGACATATAAAGTTACGTTATATAACGCTGCGCTATAAAGCTACTCGAGGGCTTAAGGGATAAAGCTACTGTTGGGGACCGATCTCGTAATTTTGAATTATGGTCAAGCGAAGAGGACGGCTACTGTGAGCTGGCTTCCGAACTACCCAAGCAGGAGAACATTTGAGCTTTAAAATATTTAACGTGCTTCGACCTCTTCTACACAGCAGGTCTTCAGTGGTTCTAGTCCCAAGTCCGTAATCTTGGCGACTAGGCTACCGCGACCTTGTGATACGATTCTCAGATTGCAATCCCTCCTTCATTTCATTTAAGACTGAAATATTCATAGACTTGTGCATGTGGATATTTGGGGATCGAAGCATCGTCTAGGGTATCATTCTCCATAAATGAGCAAGAATAAAACTGTTCTTTCGACAAAATAGCTTATGCTTACCTTCTAAGTCGTAATTGCTTCTATTAACTTAAATCGTGTTTTCTTCGTTTTCCAGAGCCCTATTTTGATGGAAATATAACAGCCAATAAAAGGTCAGAAGCTCGCCGCCGCCTCTACTTTTGAAGTAGTATTAACAATCAATCAGTTGAAATGTGGCATTCAGAAGCCTTCAGCTCAATAAAAGGGATTCAAAAGCGATGTACAAAAAACGTTCTGGGACAATTTCCAGACAACAATCTGGGACACCAGTGGTTTTTGAATATTTTTCTCTCTACACCCATTTGCTGCCATCCTACATATTTCTTAAGACTCTTGATCTTACTGAAAATATGGAAATGAATCTCTTCCCTTGCAATAATTGATTTCTGTGCTCAATCTAAGCCAGCGTTTTTCAAACTGTGAGGCGCCTCTCCTGGCGTGAGCAGAATTTAAAGTCCGAAACAAAAAAATATTTAAAAAATTTATTAACTTACTGAAGCAAACAAAAAAAATACATTTAATATATATTATAAATGCGAAAGTTTGTGAGTATGTTTGGGGGTCTTTCACGCAAAAACAACTGAATAGATTTTAATGAAACTTTACAGTAATATAGCTTATACATCAGAATAACACATAGGCTATAATTTATAGCATAGGCTATAATTTATAAAGATATTGTATGAAGTGTCCAAAATAAAACGATATTTGTAAAGCAAGTAGGAAAAAATTCTGCATTCTGCAAGCAATTCTGGAGTGCGCTGCAAAAAAGCCCACCACAGCATATATCTACCTTTTTGTTTGGGCTACGCAAGGCGCTCGCTGCTAATTAATTCCTGTGATCAGGTCGCACTGTTCAGCTACACGAGGGATTTTGGCAACGGATCACGTATTTTTGAACCATGGTCAAGTGATGTGGACGACACCTGAGCTGGCATCCCCTTCTTTTAACTACCACACCACACCAACTTAGAAGGAATATTCTACCAATACTTAGCAGGAATATTCTTTGAAATCCACTCTTCCAAGATATATGGCAGCACGGGTTCTATGATGAGTATTTTAGCGGGGAAGGCGAATAGTTTTGTAGCAGATATTGCGTTTTCAGCTGACGGCGTTTTCAGCGGATTGCAAAGATTATTATTTTTGCCCCGAAAAAATAGTTTATGTCAAACTTTAAGTGTCTTATGTTTTTGTATGTAAATGGAAACCTTAGAAAATGATTTGACTACTTATTTTAAGTGAACGGTGTATATAATTAATATTACAGTGGAATATCTTTAATTAATTTATTAGCTCTAACGGATTAAATTTTTCAAAGTGGAGTATTTTGTTTATGTATATTAATTTTAAATGTAGTGATCCAAAAAAAAATATTGTATGAAAAAAAACTGCAGTAAATCATGATGCGGAGGATAAAGTATTAACGTGCATTTCTCCCCTACACGACGGACGGGTCTTAAAAGCTCTAATAAAGCTCGAGTTATGAAAGTAGCTAGGCATTTGCCAACTTGACTCTATCGTTAACAATTCGCTATGTTTTTCATTGAATCGTCATTATAATTTAAGAAACGGCGTTGTTTGCGAATATTACAATTTTAACATAGAATAAATACTACAGAAAGTAATATTAATGTATTATACTTTCAGATAAAAATTATTTACACTATTTTAAGTGTTCATTACACAAAACTTTTAACAATGTGTCACTTTTGTTGAGCAGAGATCAGCTTAGGGAGGTATTTTCAAAAATCGACCCTCAGGAATGTTACGGGGTGTTATATATTTAAAAAAAATCCTTTTTATCAGCTATTAGATCTACAGACTTAAAATTTAACAAAGGTGTTTTTTTTTCTTTCTTTGTTCAGCTGAGATATGCAAAAAGTTTTTTTTTGTTTAATTTGAAATTCACATAATTAACTCATTAAAAACTTCTTTATCCTTCAATGTGTGTTGTTCTAATTTTTCAGTTT
The DNA here is from genome assembly GCA_019973935.1 of Trichonephila clavipes. NCBI lineage: Eukaryota > Metazoa > Arthropoda > Arachnida > Araneae > Nephilidae > Trichonephila > Trichonephila clavipes. Next base: position 130,319 of record BMAU01007121.1, on the reverse strand, counting down.
ACCCGTGGGGTATACCAGCTAGTTCTGACATAATAAGAAGTAAAATACGAATCTACACTCATATAATACACTTGTATTTGTACTGCACAACGTATTTTATAATTAATTTGACGATACTATAAGCTAAGAATATAAATTTAATTCCTAAGAATAAATAGAATTCCTTAACTGCCGATTAAAAGTTACGCAATTCCCTCCTTAATGCCACTCTTTTCCACGTAGATGCGTGTGTTGGATGTAATAGGGAGGGGGAATATACACTGCTGGACAATTGCTAAGGACGGATCACAAATTACTATGTAGCATAGCATTAAGCGTGACATGAGGCCTAGTAGTATAAAATATAGTTGCCACACTGTTCAGACATTAGAATAAAGAATATTTATTGTTCTGGAAAGTACAAAAGCTGTGAAACATCTGAACGAAAAAAAAAATGTTCATTTGATCTGCGTACGGAGAAATGGAACAATGCATCTAAAAGTCAGCAGGCACCTTAAAGAAAGGTATCAGTACGGGATATGTCCACCGTGGAGTGTGATGCAACATTCCACACGTCGTACCATACTTTGCACAACATTATCCAGCAGCTGTTGAGGCAATTTATCCCATTCCTCTGTGAGTGCACGGATGAGGGTGTTCTTGTTTGTCGGAGGGTAGTTTCGACCAGCAACTTGCCTCCCCAAAGCATTCCACACATTTTCAATGGGGTTTATATCTGGAGAACGCGCTGGCCATACGAGACGTTGAATACCCTCGCTGTCTAGACAATCCTGAACAGCGAGTGTTCGATGACATGTTGCGTTGTCGTCCATAAAAACAAATTTATCACCGACAGCACCACGGAAAAGACGAACATGAGGAAGTAGAACTTCATCAATGCATCGTTGGCCCGTCATAGTCCCATTCGCAACCACATGTAGGCGCGTGCGGCCATTGATCATGATGCCGGCCCACACCATGATACTGCATGTCGGATATGGGTCCTTTTCCTGGATATTTTCTGGACGATAAGCAGTACCACTCTCGCGCCAGATCAGTTGGCGTCTACAATCCGATGACAGACTGAACCTACTCTCATCTGAGAATAGTACGCATGCCCAGTCCTGTTCAGTCCAATTGTGATGCTCACGACACCATTGCAAACGGGCAGTACGGTGCTGTCTGGTCAATGGGACACACACAACAGGTCTGCGTGCGTATAGTCCTCCTCCCCTCAAACATCTGGCAACAGTTTTTCGGGAGATCTGCTTTCCTGAGGTAGCAAGAAACTGATTTGCCACCTGCTGAGCTGTGGTGCGCCTGTTCCTTTTTGCTGATAGGACGATATATCTGTCTTCTGCAGGCGTCGTACTTCTAACACGACCTCCCCCTTGTCGTCTGCTACACATTCCAGTAGTTTTAAATGACTTCCACAGCCGTGAAACAACGCTGTGAGCGATGTCGATCTCCCTGGCAACATCTGTTATTTTTCGCCCTTCTTCGATCTTTCCAATAATTCGGCCACCCATAAAATCATCTATGTGATATCGGGAAGACATGCCAAAAATTTTAAGTTTGTCTATTAAATCTTTCCTGTAAAATTTTGACTTGAAACAACAACTGTCCTCACGCGTCAAAACCTTTAAAGCTCTTATGAACGCTATCACGTGATGAACAGACGTGGAAAAAAATTTGCATACTCATACTTCTTACAAATATCCCGCCCTTATTCTAATTTTCCACATTTTGCTTCCTTTCATTTTGTGGTTGCTATGGATGATAGTGTTATCCGTCCTTAGCAATTGTCCAGCAGTATATATATATAGTGTATATATATATATATATATATATATATATATATATATATATATATATATGTATATGTATATATAAGCAAATTCTCTGAAATAAGAAAATCCTTCGCAAACACTGCCAATGTCCTTTTACTGCATTCCAAAGCCATCGGAATAATTTTATGGATAGTAGTGTATTGTACTTTAGAAAGACGTGAATATATGTCCGGAACAATTAACGCTTTGGCTGAGAGCGACCTTTATATACGCCGGTTGGAATTTAAGAGGTTTAAAACTTTTTGTAGCTTTACCGTCAAAGTATAGCATTATTGAATTCAATACATTATTATATAGAAGTGGGGATGTCGATTAAAATGATGATTGAATATTGGGTCGCAAACATCAAAGGTTTGAGAAGCACTGAGCTAAGCATAGCTCCTCGTGTACCTATTTAGTCTCCTCATACCCCCTACGTACGAGTTTTCCGGATCGGGATTTTATTTCAGTTGCAAAATGATCGATTTAAATGGTCAAATGAATCCATCCACAAATTGAAAGGAAATGAGACAAACGGAATCTTTCTTTGCTTTTATTGGAAAAAATGTCTCCTTTCTTTGCAAAGGGCATCGATTCGTGTTGTTGAACAACAATTCAGCATAGATGAGCCTTCTTTACTGCCGTCAGATGCAGAGTAGCCCCAATCCTCCGTCCGAGAGTGGGACAAACACGGGGACTCATTATTCACGTGCTCCCCCTTCGCACGGAATGTCCTTGGCCACTTTCTTTTCCATTGTGTGCGTCTTGGAAGAACAAAAGAAAAGTTCGGAACAGAATAAGGCACGTAACGTATCCGCGCGCGTAATCTCTGTTACGCAGCCCCTTTCTCCCGCCACCCCATGGCTGCGCATTGGAAATGAACCGAAACCGCTCTTTCCTACTTGCCATAAAAACCTCTTTTGGATTGCATTCTCATTTGCATAATAGGAAGGCTCGAAGTATTAAATTTTTTTTAATTAATTCGAAGTGGGGAGGGAGTTTGAATTAAGAATAGAAATTTAAATTGATATCTGAATCTAGTGAGCATCAACGTTAAGAAATTGTATTTTAGAATTTTTATTAGAATGCACTTTTCTATTTATAATAGTCATTCCTTTCAGTTTAATTGTTTATTGGAGTAATGTAAGCTTACACGAGCTATAGTTAGGCTTAAGTCTTTTTTTCTACGATTTTTCTTGCACTATATTATATATTAATTGCTTAACCCTACTTCATCGTCCTAAGTCGGTGACAGCTATAGAAAGCATAATAGTTATCCATTTTGTGGTCCATTAATATTTTTATACATATAACTTTTCACTGGGGTTTTTTTTTCTTAGTTTTCGATTCCATAATTTTTCCATTTTTTTTTTTACTTTTGTTTTGTAGACTAATTTACTATGTTTATATTTATTTTATTATACTATACACACACACACATACATATATATATATACTTCAATGATAAATAGAAAAAAGAACTTGACCTGGGGAAGCACATTGCGTCTCATTGTTAAATACATTTAATATGGGAAAATGTTAGGGCCTCTTTCATATTTTTTTTTTTTTTTTTTTTTCGAATTTTATGGAGAAATGGAAGATAAAACTTCAAAACATGTCATTAATAAACCATCAACCAATCCGCAAATTGACACTATATACTTTGAAGCAACACAGACAAATGAAGACGACATCTGAGCTGTCACTCCACTCTTTAAATTTCCACACCCTACCAACGTGAGAACTCTGAGGCATGACAGATTTCACTTCAACATCTTAAGAGCTACATAACAGGTCTTCAGTGGCAGTAGGACAGGAACCAAGGATTTGGCAACGCCTGACATTTTACGACCCTAACCATTTGGATACCACTGCCATTTGAGGTCACTTAAGCCAGTTGTTTTGAATTGTATCCATCTTTATTATTTCACTTGATTAAATCAAGCCTTCCTTCGTTACTAAATCGAGAAAGCTAAGGTCAGTTTTATTTAAAACATCATTGAACTACGTATTAAATTCAAGTTAGTAAGCCACCGATTAGTTACCCTGATAGTAGTTTTAAGAACAAAAAAAATTAAGCCCTTTTTAGAGAGTCCTAATTACGCACGCCATCTTAATAAGTGACACCATAAGCGTTAGAAACCGGTTAAATGATACTCGGTTACGGTTTATTATTATAATAAATCTCAAATATTCATTCTATTTTCTCGTCACACACACACTCAAGACTTTACTTTTACATTTTCTGATATTAGTTGTATTTCAAAACATATATATATATATATTAGTATAAACTTTACAAATAAAGACACTTGATGTAGACGTACAATTTCAATAATTCGAAAGTCAATTTCCAGTATGAGTTATTGATAGATTAGGAATGTCACATTGAGCAACATGAGTGGTCGCAATAGTCGAATAGTCATGGTTCCAAAGATGCGGCCGGAGCTGGTTTTATGGAGTCGTGCCCTCCTGCTGCTTTTAAATGTGTAGCTTAGAAGCAATCCATTGGAAGTAATAGGATGATTATTGGTAAGCTTCAACAATTCATTCCATTCTAGTGTTCCGTGTTTGGAGAAACTGATAGAAACGATTCAAAGACAATTTGTAGAAATGTTTATTATGGAATGTGATCAGGAAATTTTTATTATCATACAACTATTTTTCGGTGGGAGGAAAAGTTTGATAAAAAAGTAATTAAATAATTAATAAAAGCGATACCAACTCTCTCACACACAGGGCACGCATAATCTGATTCACATTTTTTAAGAAAAAAAATTGAAGGAAATCTGAAAAGAGCTGAGTGAGTGAATATTATAACGTCTCACTATTCAGCTACACGGGCTTTTGACGACGGACCACGTCATTTTGAACCATGGTTAAGTGACGTGGACGACACCTCAACTGGCACCTTCCTCTTCTAACTACCACACCACACCAACGGGTGGACGTTTCAACTCTCGACAGATTTAGCGTGAATCGCTCCCCTACACGGCGGATCTTAAGTGGTACTGGAAAAGAGCTGAGAAAAATTGTTCCAGTTTTACAAGAGGGAATCGATTTTCTGATAATTGTCTTATCCTGGCTTCTTTGTAGACCAAACGCTTATAGGCTTAATTAACCTTGTCCACGTCGACGTTGTTCGGAAGTTTGGGGCCGCTTAGTGGTTATGGTCACGAGTTCGTACCCTGAATTCGAGCACTAAATCCACTGACGGCCGGCCGTGTAGAAAGGGTTAATGTACGATGAAAGTCTTTCTATTGGTGTGGTAGTTTGCAGAAGGTATTGATAACTTGGGTGTTGTTCTCGTCACTTGAACAAGGTCTGTCTCCAATAGGTCTCGCATTGCTTTACAGGACGACATTAATGAACACTCCCGCGTCAAATGGTGGCAGGAGATGGGGATGTGTCCTTCATTTGACAAGTTCCGCGAGGCGTGTCGTCAATAGAGTAAAATAAAAATGCGGGGTCGATAAAATCAACCAATGAAAATTGTCTGTCAAATGGGATCCAATCACTTTCATTGCTCTCTCAAAAATTAACATATCTAGAAAAGTAGCAACGACACTCGTAAAAATTATAATTTTTAGAGGACCATTTTCAATTTTTAAAGTGTCACTTCTAGGAGCGTAAAAATCTAATAATGCTCTCCATTTTTAAAATTTTCACACAGGATATTTTTCAGTTCCTACTATTAGCTCTCGCACTCTCTATATATTTATTTATTTATTTATCTATCTTGGTGGAATTTTCATTAGTTAATAAAATACATTTTAAAGTGCTCCATTGAGCTGAAATGTTATATACATGATTATTTTGGATGACAATATAATAATTTAATTATAATTAATAAAAATTAATGGATTAAAACTAATTATTTAAAGAATTGCCAATACAGCCACATTGGCATCATGTTTGGCGACTTGTGTCAAAACTTGAACAGGATTTTTTCTCACGTTTCAAAGCATTCAGTTGAACTGAAATTTTATAGACGTTGTATAGGAGTGGAAGCCAAACTTTAGTGACGTGATTGTTTTGGATGACAATACGATACTTTAATGATAATGAATAAAAATTAATGACCATTTATTGCTGTGATTTTGTCCTATGTATATACATATTTATAGTGATTGTAACTATTTAATAAAAAGGAGCTAAAATAAAAATTTTCTTTGTTGATCTAAGTAGGAATTGACTTAAAAAATTTTTTTATGTTACTTGTTATAGGTATGCGTACGAATTTTGAAAATATGGTATAATTGTTTTTCCAAAATTGGAGTTGGACAGAGAGAAAGAGTGCCCTAAAACCCTTCCTGTATTCTCCATGCATATTTTTCCTTTTTCATTTGTAATCTCTAAGGTTAATATCGTTTGGGGTATTATAATGACTTCAATTTGAAACTGGTGTAGTGAGTTCGGAGCGTGGAACATTTAATATTCATACTTTGAAGCAACGCCACCCATCTGTAAATGGATAACTTTTAGTCTCGTATTGTCTCTTCCAAAAGAAATTGTCAAGTATTCATTAAAGAACTTGGTGGGTAATTCCATCTCTGCATGCAAACACATTTTCGGACAATAAAAATAAATAAGGTATTAACATCTACCTTCTTTGTCGAATGCCTCTGACCTCAATTGCATCGGAAGTAGGTTTTGTTTAGAGTACAATCCAAGACAGAAAAAAAATGTGGCAATTTCTTTTTCTTCTGCCGACCGGAAAAAAAAGAAGGGTTTTTGTTTTCTTGAACCTGTTCCTGTTCATGAACTGCTTTGCTCGCCTGCACAGTGTCAGTCGTTCTTAAAAAGAGATAACCTAATTGCTCTTATCTAATGGTTTATTTTTAGTGCTGGAATTCCCTTCCCTTGCAGGTTCACTTTCACCTGTATTTACATTTCGTTTCATATTTAATCACATCTACCAAAACATTTTTTCTAATTAAATATCAAGCACTTGTTTTGTTCTTCAATATTAGACACGCGAAATTGTTTGTAAAGAATTCTAATTGAATGAAAATTAAATTAAGAGAAAAATAAATAAAACTATTGATCAATTATACATAACACCTTCATTCAGGTATCTCGTGCTACCAGTTGTCATATACAAATCGTCAAAAAAGCTATTTAAATTTATTTATTTTTAAAAAACTTGAAGTGTAGGATGAAGCAAGTCTTGCCCTAATTATGAATATTTATTTATATTAAAATTAGGCATATTTTGATTGTATTATTGTGATTTTTTTTACAAGACCATTTAGCTCGATAAATTTCAAAGTGCGTACCACGGAGAAAGTTGAAGCTAGTTCCCGCCAAAAATAAAAGTATTCACATATCATTAACCGAATTTTTAGTGATTCTTCACAAATTGAATTAGGACTCCATTAAAAAAGGATTGCCGAACGTTTTCAACTATTGCTTCACGCACACTCGACCTCGATAATGCTACCAATTTCCTTAAACATTTCATACAGTTACTTTACTGATTTTGCACCGGGAGGTTTGCTTCCATAACAACATCGAAATGTAAGCTAAACGTTATTGGGTGATTTCGTTTCATGAAACCAAAGTACACTTCGAGCTTTCTCTTAAATCGACGCCCTTTCGGCAAAAAAATGTCTTTCTTATAAATGTTCCCCATAGTCACACTTGAAGAAGCCCAAAAGAGCACACACATAAAAAAAAAACTAGTAAAACTGACATATTAATACAAAATTGGCATCATTACATGAAATTATTATTTGGCAATAAATTTTTATAAGAGCAAGATTTTTTTTTTTAAGTGGCCCGATCATGGCCCATTGCTCTTAGAAATTCATTTGTGTATGAAAATTTGGTGGGAAATTCTTGGTTAAAAAATGAAATATCAATTTTGCTTTTTGCTGTCGATGTCGTATAGGTGCAAATTGTTATTTTTTTTTCTTTTATTTGTGATAAGATAACAGTGGAGTGGCAACCATTTTATGAGTGGAACTAATTTTTAACTTTCTTTCATATCTTGCAAGCGAAAAATATTCGAAAAAAAAATATTATTTCAAGACGATTAGTGAAGTTAACTATTTTGTAGTGAAAAACAAGCATGAATCAGAGTAACTGTTTCATTTGTCACGAAAGTGTTGTATTTAAAAAATACCAATAAACAGGAATCATTCAATGACACTTTTCCTTGAAGATCTCTTTCAAGAGGTTCACAGCGGTAACAAAGGCACCCTATGAAATTTGTTATATTATAGGTAATCATATGAAACAGTTTATTGATGCAGAAATTGGGAAAGAGTGATTCTTAAATACTTCCAATTTGGAAAAATATAGTGACAAAAATAAAAAATATTTAAAAAAGATGATTAAAAAAGCAAAATAAGAGTTTTAATATTTTGATCAATTTCCACATTTTAAATTTCCTATGTTGTCTTGGCAGTGGCGCACACAAGGAGGGGGGTCCTGGGGATCCGGACACCCCCCAAAGCCCTTGATTTTTTTTTTTGATTAATTATAATTCTAAGTAAATAGTATGTAAAATTTAATTAATTACTTGTTATTAATGATTAATTTTATTAATTAATGCTAATTATTTATTCAAAAATTAGTTTTTTACCGTGTTTTGTTCCCGAAAATCGACAAAATCAAACGGAGCATGATACATGAATGGTGAACTTTCGACCCCGGACCCCCCTTGAAAAATTCCTGTGTGCGCTACTGTGTCTTGGCCATAAAGCATTTCCCTCCCCTTCTGCATTAGTTATCATGTAGCGGCCCGCGTGAAATAGCCATCATATGTATGTGGCCCGGCAGAAAATGGTTGAGTACCCCTGGTCTATACCCTATTTAATTAACGACTTATTAATATGAAAAGTATTTTTCATACTTCTCAAGTTTTTATCTAATTGATAAAAAAAATAAGTGGAAAAGCGTTTTTGTTAGTCTTCTACCTCAAGAAAAAGTTTTCATGGGTCTTCGCCATCGCAGCAGGAAATAGGGGAAACTGGGTTTTAGATTGATTCTAAGAGTAATTTATTTAATGATTTTTTTTAAATATAATCAATACATGGGATGTGGTGATTTATCTAGTTTTATGAACAACAATGCATGAGTTAGGTCACGAGTTAGGGTCCTGATTTCATTCAAGACTCATCATGAAAATAATTTGGAACCGACATAATAATGGAACTCAGCTTCATATGATGTAGAGTGGGAAAAAAATTCATTGCTCATGTATTTAAGTCTCATTTTGAAATTAAAGCAGTATTTTTTACGACGATCCTCATAATTTCGAGTCATGATCAAGTTGTGAAGCGTCTATCTGCGTTCTTTCAACTAATAAGCCATTTGGGGGATTTTGGGTCTTTAAAAGTCATTCTTTTTTTCCCTTCCCCCGAAGAAGAAGATGTGAGTTGTAAATTAAGACTTGTATATATAAAAATTAACCTTTCAAGTTAGAGAGAGATACGTTAGACTGCTAACGGATAGCAGTGGTTGATTAAACGTGAAATGAGGCGTGAGTAGTACTCCGTAGCTTATTTGTGTTCAGTTAAGATTGTCAATTTGTCAATTAGTAATTAGATTAGGTCGCTTGGAATTAGAAGGTATATTGCCTGTAAGTGATCTGATTTATTGCGACTTTTCGGATATCGTTTACCTCGCTATTGCTTTCCGTATTTAGAGTTTGGTGCATCTCTTAACATGGTTAATAGAATTTATGACGTTGTTCATAATAGTAAATAAATAAAAGTTAGTTTTTTTTAGTAGGGCTAATCTTCCTTCCGACTCTCCCTCACTAATGGGCGTCGCGGGGCGACCCTTACAAAGGGAACGTAGGGGGTTCTCATGGGCATTTCCCTTATTTAGCTACATTATGACGTTGTTTGTCATGAGAATTTCGCCTTGAGAAGGAACCGTAATCTATATATTCAAATGAGAACTGATATTTAAGGTGCCTGACTAGTTGCGGAGACATTTTTTTGAAATTTTGCTGAAAATTTATTTTTAAACTCATTTTTTGTTTAATTATAACTGAAAACTAATAAAAATAGCAAAAAAAAATTTCTTTCAATGTATTTTTTTTTAATATGGCCAATTTTAGGTTTAAATTAGACGTTATTTGTACGTTACGTTAAACATAGTAAAATAAATTCTAATGCATAATATTTTAAAAAACCCACATAATTTTACTCAAAAAACAGTTACTAATGAATTGACCTAATATCTTTGAAAAATTTTAATTTGTTACTGAACTAGAAGTCAAAAAGTGCACGCAATGCTAATTTTTAAAAATTTCACATTTATCACACAGAAAAAAAATCATAAAAAAGGTAAATATGCTGTTTTTTCTTAATCCCTAGGTCACAGCATACATACTATAATAATGCACAACTACACAAAATTACAGGCAATTACCTACAGAACTTTTTTGAGATATCATGCTTACCGTGTTGTAAAATATCAAAAAATCTGTTTCAGAGAAAATGCATTTAAAGATTTAAGATTCAAAATTTAAAAAACTATACTGCTAAAAAACCTAAAACCTCTCTATATCAAAAGAACAAACATTTTCAAAGCAATTATGAATATTATATACTTTCTTCAAACTTTTATCTTTTAATATTTTTAACAATTTTATAGTGTCAAAAAGCTTTTTCTTAAAGTCTAAGTACACAGTTTACGAAATACAGATTAGACGTATAAAAAGCACTTTAAAAAAACCTTATTGCATTAAAAATAAAAACATTTTACATAGAAAAACAAATATATATTATTCCATATTATTTTAGAAGTTAAGAAATATATCATACAAAATATATTTGTGTTGTTTTACCAGTAAACATTCACGAAAAAACTCTTGAAAAATATTGTTTATCACAAAAGTTATCATAAATTAGAATAAAAATCCTGCAAAGAAGTACTTTAAAACCCTCCATATGAATATACTAAGCCTTCTATATTTTCATCCTTAGTACTTTTTGTTTTCCTAGCTGCTTTTCTTTTTTTTCGAGACAATTTCGCAATCGGTAAAGAATGTCTTAAAGATGTTGAAATCCGTTGTTTATCAAATTTAAGTAACTCTTGAGCAACACTTTCAGGAAGGGAACCATTTACATTTCGAATTACTGATAATATACCTGCATAACCAGAATTATAAAGTATTAGAGCTAATAATGCACCCAAACGAAATGTTTCCAGTTCAATAAATATATTTTTGGGAACAATATTCCACAAAATGTTGTTATAACTTTCATTGCAGTTCTGTGTCTTACCATGAAGACATTTTTTCAACAAAGTTTCATTACACAGTTTTAGATATGTAGGCTTTATATTTGGTTTATAATTTTATTAGGAAGTCCTTGCTCAATTTCTTTGAGGGGACTCCCAGCTGCTTTTGCCCTTTGGTAACGACACCAACTCTCAGATCCTTCAGGACACTGTCCATGCAATGAATTGTTTTTTTCCAGATACACAGTGAAAAAATGCAGCTATTACACTACTCATCATCTTTTGTAGATTACCTACATTGCTTCGAATAGCTATTCCATAATAGTTCTGAATTCTGTCGATTAATTTATCAGTTAATTTATTTTTCCCTCCCAAACCTTTCGTGGTTTTTTTAATTGACGCAACCGCCCCCCTACACGTTTCTCTACATGACCTATACACTCGAGTTTGGTTACTGTATTAATTCCATAAAAGTTTTTAACAGATTCATATCCTTTTGAGTCCCCATCTCCGTAGTATTCATTGTACTATACATTCCTCACATTTGATCTCTCAAATATACGGTAGGCTCCAACAACCTCCATGTTCTCCGCGGAACCTTTATAGTTCGAACATACATGTTTCGATGATTGGCAATTGCCTTTCGCGCATATGTGGCAATATTGTGTCATAACTTCAATGTCTAAAATTTTACCGGTGTCAACTGATATGGCACTTACACACCCATTCAAAGATGAGTAGCCTCTGCCTTGCCAAGTACCATCAATGGATATTCCACATTTAGTGAAACTATTTGAGCCTTTGATTTCACTCAATGCAGCGTTGATGTTTTCTTGAGCAACGCGTTCAGTTGCTTTCAACAGTTTTCTTTCTTGATTGCGGAAATCAAGTTTTGACAGGAAAGGTAAACCGAGGAAAGCACATAACTTTTTGCCAGCTGAAAATCCTTTCCCGATTATCCTTAGCCCCGAAACAATTGAAGAGTTTATAAGACAAGAACCTTTCATCTTCTCTGTCGTAAGGAAACCTTTAAAGAAGGAGCAGTTTTTGCACTTTAGGTTCATATGTGAGCATAATCCACTGACAGAGTCTTCTATAAGTTCCAAGCCCTGAGAATAGCAATCAGGACAACAAACTATGGCAAAAAAATGAAATCAAAGTTGTCCAGCTGACAATTCTACTGTCTTTAGAAGTTTCAAACAATCTTTCTGAGAAAATTTCCAAACTTGTATGGCTTGATTCCAACTTTTTGGCACTAGCGGATTCAGTAGAATTGAGCTCAGATGTTTCATCATTCTCATTAATAGTGGCATGAATGGTATAACGATTTCCAGTAAATCGGCGCTTCTTAGACCTCCCAGATCTTGATTTAGCCATAATTAATCAATATTTTGTCTTAAGAAAGACAGTTTTTTTCATAAAATATATCAAAATAATAAATTAAACGAGGAGCGAAGAATCGAGTAGCTAGAACATAAACAAATCGAAAAATGACAACAAACCTGTAAAGTTGTTGCCAAATTTTATTAAAACTATTAAATAATTTTAAAAAAAATATCACCATATTCAGTTTTAATGTTACTAAAATTAATATTTTATCAATAAATTCAATAAAATTCCATAAAAAGAGTAAAAATCTTTCAAATTCAAAGTACTTCCGGTTTCGATTTCTAACTTCCGGTTCGTTTTTGTTGTTCTCACTTGACATAAAAACTGCTATAACTTCGTAAATAATTGGAGTACAAGCAAAAGTAAGGTATTTTTAGAAAAAAGAAAATTCAAATATTAAAAATATCAAATAAAATTTTTTTTGTCATGTTGATCAAAATTGATGATTTTACACTAGTCAGGCACCTTAAACGTGATTATAGTGACTAGCTAAGTGAGGATCACCTAAGAACGCGATGAAATATCAGCAAATGCACAAAAAAACTTTTGGATTGTCAGTTAATGAAAGTTCTGAAGTGACTAATATTCCTCATGATGACATTGACTTGGGAAATATTCCTGAGCAGACTTCTCCTTACTTCACGCTTAGCTGTTTGGAAGCTTCATTTAAGGATAAATAATGTTGTACATTTCGTTATGGTTTGGTAAGTGAACCCTTCCAAGCATATATATATATATATATATATAAAGGGTGTTTTTTTAGAGGTATAGAACTTTAAATTGCAAAAACAACGATGTATTATTCGATTGGCATGAATTTTTTTTAATTCGAAAGATAATCTTATGGCATTACATTTTAAATATGATTTCTGGCATAGGACTGCCACGGCAGGCTCGGATGTAGTCCAATCTGGACGTCCAATTTTCGATGACTTTTTCCAACATTTGTGGCCGTATATCGGCAATAACACGGCGAATGTTGTCTTCCAAATGGTCAAGCGTTTGTGGCTTATCCGCATAGACCAATGACTTTACATAGCCCCACAAAAAATAGTCTAGCGGTGTTAAATCACAAGATCTTGGAGGCCAATTCACAGGTCCAAAACGTGAAATTAGGCGGTCACCAAACGTGTCTTTCAATAAATCGATTGGGGCACGAGCTGTGTGACATGTTGCGCCGTCTTGTTGAAACCACAGCTCCTGGACATCATGATTGCTCAATTCAGGAATGAAAAAGTTAGTAATCATGGCTCTATACCGATCACCATTGACTGTAACGTTGTGGCCTTCATCGTTTTTGAAGAAGGATTCCACCAGCACATAAAGCGCACCAAACAGTCAGTTTTTCTGAATATAACGGTGTTTCGACATACACTTGTGGATTAGCTTCACTCCAAATGCGGCAGTTTTGTTTGTTGACGTAGCCATTCAACCAGAAGTGCGCTTCATCGCTAAACAAAATTCGCTTATGAAAATCGACCATTATTTTCGAAATAAAATTGCACAATTTGAAAGCGTTGTTCAGGCGTGAGTCTATTCATGATGAATTGCCAAACCAAACTGTGAATAAATCACTTGACAGCTGTTAAATCGGTCGCCATCTTGGAAAGTAATGCCAACTTAAACTTCTATACCTGGAAAAAAACACTCTGTATATATATATATATATATATATATATATATATATATCATATGGCGAACACAAGGGAGGGGGTCCTGGGGTGCGGACCCCCCCCAAAGCCCTTGATTTTCCCGATTGATTATAATTCTTTGTATATAGTACGTAAAATTTAATTAAGTATTTGTTATTAATGATTAATTTTATTAATTAATGCTATTTTTTTATTCAATAATTAGTTTTTTACTGTGTTTTGTTCCCGAAAATCGACAAAATCAAAAGGCGCATGATACAAGAATGGTGAACTTTCGACCCCGGACCCTCCCCTTCTCAAACGTCTTTCCATTGGTGTGGTGCGGTAGTTAGGAGAGGGGGTGCCAGCTCAAGTGTCGTCCTTGTCACTTCGCGGTTCAAAATAACGAGGTCCGTTGTCAAAAACTGTCGAGTAACTGAACAGTGCGACGTAAATATTAACTCATTCATTCATCCCAAAGTTAAGGCGCAACATGTTTTTCGAATCACATCGTCAAAAAATGGTAGAAGTAAAATTAATAGTTTATATGAATGATAATTAATTTAAGAAAACTGTATGCAAAAAAAAACTGAAAGCCATTTTTTTTTAATTTTCAATAAATGGACATTTGTGTATGAATAGGAGAAAAAAATGTGGAAAAATTAAAGTTTCGAAACTTTTTGCTTACGTTTTTTGACATGATGCATTTTTAAATTGTCAAGGATCAAAGTCCTCTCGTAGACGTGATGTGGAAGTTTGGATTGAGGGAGCGACTACGGCTCAAAATAATGCGGTTAGACACCAATAACATTCGTGGGGCTCCTGATTCGACATTTATAATCCATAATAAATCTTAAAATTTATATACAACTAGTATAAGCAACGACGCTCTCTTTCTATAAAAGATACTCTCTTAATTTGTTTTTACACATTCATCCTATTTCTTTCTATTTACGACGTGTTATTTTTTAAACTAAATTAAATTGAAAACAAATTGGGATTTTTTTCCCGGATATGCTGTCAATCATGTGCTCAGTGATTCAAAAATTTTGAATCACTGGGCTCGATTCTTAGTTTCTCTGCTGAGCAGTTTTAATTTGACAATGAGTAATATAATCTGATAATTAAACAACACCCTGTGTATTATCTCTTTTCTCCTTATTTTCCCCAGGACACCTCATTTTCAAAGCATGGAATGCGTAGTAACAAACCAATTTTTATTTTTTATTTTTTATTTTTTTCATTTTCTAGGTTTATTTGGAAAGAAAATCATTTGTGTTTCGTTGTGAGAATATTTATACTACTTTTTGATGACACTATTTTGTGTATTTACTTCAAAATGAACTCAATCCTTACATCATCTTAAAGGAATAAGCGATCTATTCGTAATCCTAATGAATTAAATCGATAATTTGAAGCGAAAATGCGAGGATATGTCGAAGAATTAATTATTTAATTTTCATACAACGCAAAAAATCAGGTGTGCAGCAGCTTATTGCATTAAAAACAAATCTTGAAAATATTTCTTATGATTTTCATTAAGGCGCGCGCTTTTTCGTCAAAAGTACGAGAGCTTGAACTCAACGCGAAGCACATATTCAGACAGAAAAATGTTTCAATTTTTTCATGGAAATTTGCAACATTATAACTCATACATCTGTGTTACCAATAGAGTGCCTTTAAAAATTTCTCAAAATATTCTATGAATGCTTTTTTTTTCATTTGAATATGTGAAGGGACAGCTCATTTAACATTACGGTATAGGAGAAAAACGTGACACACATTTTATGCCAGAAAAAAATGGATCAACTGGATTATAAATGGGAAATATGATAAAAAGGCTGCTCTGGAAAGGATAGCGAATCCAGATAATAATATTAATTTTTCATTTCTTTTTTATCTGAAAAAATGTTCTAAATTCGGATCCTATTCTTTAACATTAACCGAAGACAGCCATAAAAAACGATTAATACTAATAGCTGGAGATTTCTAAATAATATCCGAATTAAACTGTTCGCGACTCAAACATTCATAGGAATATTTATGTTTGCTGGTGGAGAAAGATTCTAGGTTGGGAGACGAGTTGTCATGGATATGAACTTGTTAACTGCATTCTCTTTACATCTTACCATGGGTTCGAATCCTGATAGCCCGATATTACTGATGTGCAATAAATCTGTCTGTTAATTTAATTAACTACCTGCCTGATAATAATAAATCCGTACAGAGGTTTAGAAAATGTGACAAATTTCATCGAATAGTTATCCAAATAAAGTCATTTTTCTTTTGTTTGCTTCCCCTTCTGCGCATCAGCATCCTTTCGTTTGAATCTTTCACCCTGAATCTTGAATCCTATCTGTCGACTTCTGCTGAATTCCGCTATGAATCGAGGTCTCGGAGATTTTTTCTGCCAAATGTTTAATTAAATGGATATTTTTAATCTCGGGTATTTTTTCATTATTTGCTTGAATGTTCCACATTCTCTCTCTTAATGACACTTTTAGAAATGCGCAACAAACTACTGACCCACACTCTGACTGGATCCCTCTCCACTGAAGCGGAAAGCCCTCGATTCGAATCGGTCTCGCTGGTAATGACACGGATACCGGAGCGTGATCACCTGCCCAATCGGTCCATTCCATCCCTTCACTTACACTGGAGTTTAAAGAGAGGTCAAAAGGCAGGACACGAGACTGGAAAGAAAAAATTGTCACGTGTTCGACACGGTAACTGCCAAAAAAATGACGTTATTGAATCAGTTTTGTAAAAAAAAATTACTAAAAAGTGTCTTTTAAATAAAAACACATCAAATAGTGCTCCGCGGGCCCCATGGGACCCCCAAGACAAAACATCCCCCTTGGAATGAGATGAACTGTCTGCAAGCTGTGAGAATTTCAACAAGCCTTTTCATTCCCGATTTCAAAAAAGTTATAAAAAAAGTGTGATGGAGTAGCATAATAAATCAATTGAATACAACACTGTCACTATTTTATTTAAATTATATTATTTAGGGATTTTTATGGTTCAATTTGCATCTCAGAAAAGGATGAAAGTGAACTTCCGAATGCAATCATTTTAAAAAGTTGCCACCCTCCGGGATACTCTGTTCCCACTCTGTGACCCAAACAATCGGCCATGCGTGTTTTTCCTTCCTCGCGTAAATGAACAATCTTTTACACGAAATATTTCCGATCGCTACTCCCCCTCCCTCCAGGTGTAATGGGATTGCTAACTCGTGGCCGGCTTTAGCGTTTCGTAACTTTGAGTCCAAATGCCAGTAAAGACCTTTCGTGTAGAGGAATCTTATCTCGGCGAGGGATGGCCACACTTGGGGGGTGTCGTGTCATGAGTTGGAGTCACTGAAGACAGAGAAGGTGATGCACGTTTAATCTGCCCTTCCATTGGCTCGCTTGGAAGGTGTCGTCTTCGTCACTGGATCGACATTCAAAAGATCCATCGATCCTGACCTTTATGTAACTTAATAGTGTGACGTTTATAAAGTTTGTTGAGACTTACACAAACCAAAGTGTAGAAGGACATTTTTCAGAAATATCTTCTCTAAACCATCCTAAAAATATAGTACATTAGGAGATTTCTTTTAAAGATAATTGTTGCACTGTGCGTTTTGGAACTGTATGTGCTGCCCATTTCGGAGATCCACAGCCCCATCACACCTCTTTATTTTGGATCACGTTTTGATAATGAGGTTGACACTTGAACTCCGCACGAACTACACAGCCACCTCTCTTCCTGTATTTAATAACCCTGTCCGTTCATCCTTATCAGATCAAGCAATCATTATCAAATCAAGAAAAGCATTTTTCATCTAAATTTACTACCTTGACAACTGAAACAAGTCCCTCTGTTCTTGAACCTACCACATCCAATAGCATTCCTTCTAAAATTATAATTACATCCTCAGCATCCCAAAATTTAAAACAACTTTTAAAAGCTTGTCAAAAAAAGAAAAACGTCCTCTTAAAACCATATTTAACACAATACCAAGTAAACCGAAAATAGAAATAAAGTTGGCACCTCACAAACCTAGAAAGAGTCTGCCTATGCGTCGGATGAGGACGACATGATTAGGACATATGGTATATGACGTAGACGAAGATTTAGGTATGTCCCCCAGGATCTCACCTTTTAACCTCGACCAAAACCGCGGATGATTTTTTTTCACAATTATATTTATTGGGGAGGGGAAAGGAGACCCTCTTTCCTAGATCTGTTTACTTTTATTTTTAGAACTGGATTTTTGTACATAACTTAACATTTTACCATTTACAATGAAAATCTATTTTAGCCGTTTTATACTTTTAATAAGTGTTTGGCGACTCTTGCTCCATTAACATACGCACTCCTCCTGCATTTATTCAGATGTGATTTGAAAAAAAATTATTCATTCAATAGATCTCTTTTTAACACCCTTTTATAAGTTTCACGTGTATGTAACGGAATCTTTGAACTCAATTTTTACCCACTTTAAAAGGTCAGATTCATTCGAAATTTCGCACATTTGTCCAGGACCGATGACAAGACAATATTTAATAATTTTGTTCTATTGTCCTGATCAGGATCATCAGGATTAACGATTTCTCAATTTTAGAACCCTTCCTGCAACTGGCGACTAATTCCAGATCCTTTTAGAGTTCGATTTACTATAAAAGGACTTTTTTTAGTTTTTATTAAACTACAATTTATTTATTAAACAGAACTTTTCATAATTTCTCTCTCTCTCTCCATTTTCTTTTGTATGTATTACATGAGGCAATGTGCATTATTTAAGGCCAAAATCTATTTAGGCCACTAAAAACCGAGCGGGATACTTTGATTGAAAATATTATTTTTTGTATGAAAACTATTCAGTTTGAATTGTATTTGGGTGCTTCAGCCGAATTTAGAAAAAGTAAACAGGCTCAATGCTGTTTTCTCGACTGAAAAGAAAGTGATTGCAAAAAAAATTGACAAAACACCGAAGAACCTAAACGATTTCTAATCTATAAAATTAAGCCTAGAAATGGATGATTCAAAGACATTGAATTTGGATTAAACATCGATAGGAATTTATTAAAGGCTATAATTTAAAATTTTCGTCAACTTAATATTCCAAAACGAAGAATATTTAGACTGATATGGTTGTATAAAAGTTGCTATTCTTAAACAATATGTAAACGAAAAGTTGCTATATTTAAACATTTTATGTAATTTTTATAGCGCTTATTTCTTTTATTTTAAACTGTAATTAATTTATTAACTGTTTTTTTTTTGTTGGCGTCTCATTTCGAAGCCACTCCAGGGTTATTGGCATCGAAATTTGTAACCTCGAACCCAGACATCGAAATTTGGAACCTCGGTGAAGTGACGAAGGCGACACACCTGAGCTTACATCCACTCTCTGTACTTCCTCGCCCTATTAACGTGATCCTGGGGATATTTGAGAGGAATTTCTTCCCATCTTCAGGGCGTTCTTCGGATGCGCTAATACTCCAATCCTAGTTTCGATAGATCAAGATATTGAAACATATGGCTTCATTTTAAACAAGTAGTAGCATCTCCACTCTGATCCCCTTCCCTTTATTTATTTATTTTAAAAAAAGACCATTTAGTGAAAATTTTTATTTTTTTATTTTATTTATTTGGGGGGTATTTTGCAAATATTATGTATAAGATGAACGACGAGTGTAAAGTAATAAGTACATTTGAACTTCAAGAGAGACACCGTATTAACTGGAATCTTAGCCGCATTTTTTTTTCTGGAATGTTAATGCTACTGAAAACGGGATGCGGCTTAAAATCGAAAGCGGAACAATTTGTTGGACGAGGAAAGTGAACTTGATACTGACGGGTAGAGAGCAATTGCAAATTCATGTATGTATTCAAAATTAGAAGTGATTTCCCTTCAATGCAGCAGGCAAGAACAAACTATTCGAACTCGTTTCCGAAGTGGTCACCTCCGAACTTTAACTTTTAAGGACGGAAACAAAGTTTTTACGACTTGTGTTAAGTGTTCTGCCTGCCCTTCTTGACTACTTGGGGCTTTCAAAACAAGATCTTAATGAAGACCCTCTAACGGTGCTGGACTTTTTGAGAGTGAATGAGATCATGGATTTGGTCTAGCTTGGCTAGACATGGAGATGAACAACATTTAAAATTCATTTTAACCACTTCTTATTAGTTCTCATTTTAATTTTTTTTAAATTTTGTAATTATCAGATAGTAATAAATCCCATCTCAGTTCATAAAAACTTGATGATCTTTTGGGATGCACGGCTTGGAATCGATGGCGGTTTAGATTGAAAAAAATGTGGTGAATGAATTCTGCAAAATATACACTAGAAGAGTCATAGAGGCTCTAAGAGAGAAAACCAATGGGATTTTCTAAGGAAACACACGCGAATGAGCCCATCCCCTGGAACGGGTGACAGTCTCCCCCAGAAAAGTACTCTACGTTTACAGTGTACAGATGAGAAATAAACTTTACATTAGATGGAATCTGGATTCTCACCCGAATTGGTATGATCACCTTAAGCACCCCAGTGATTCGGAGGGATGCGGGCCCCTCCCTCGGATGATGAGCACCGGGTCAGAAGGGGGGCACCCGAAAGGGGTTAGCACTTTCAGAGCGTGGATGCGCTAATTGGAGTGTCCCCTTTTGCTGACCCCTTCCGTGATGAATGTCAATCGAAACAATTCTCCAAAACAAAAGCGAGAGCCAAAGACAAACGGGCCGTCACAGGTCGTTTGCGATCGGGGACACTTTCTTCACACACCGCCGCCACTTTCTCCGCTGCCCCTATGACGTCACGGCCGCTCGCCCGTTGCACCTTCTCCTCCGTCATTTCGGGGGGAAGGTGTTTCCATCTTGGCGAATCTTTAGACTGATACCGATTCATCGGGTTCGAGTCTAAATCAGTGATTCATTTCCCTGTCTAGCGAAGAAAAAGATCTCTGATCACTGGTACCGACTCTTTCCATTGATGAATTCGAACTGATCCAAAAAGCTCGTTTACTCTGAATCAGCAGAGTTATGGAGTTTTTTTTTAAACAATGCCGAGACTTGTTTGTATAAAAACCTTTTTCTTTTTAATCCTGACAAAATAAACGCGTCAAAGAATGGATTTTTATTTTTGGGTTTGTTTCCTTTGCTGTGTGATTCAGTTTTCAGCTCCTCAGACAGGCGATTATTTATTTCTTGTCGGAATGCTACCTTTGAACTAATTCGGTACATTGGATAATTAATCCGGGGAAACTGGAGTGTCGATAACCGGAATGAAAATATGATTTTTGAAATGTCTTCGCAACAGGACTGGTTCAAGAGAGTTCTATTAATGTCGGCCTGTGAAGCAACAGGACGGATGTTGGTGAAGGACCTCGTCATTTTGAGCGCCAGTCAAGAGACGAAGATGACACACACACCTCTCCTAAATACCACACCAATGGGAGGACGTTGAGCCTCAACAGATTTAACGCGCCTCTACACGGCGGGTTTTCAGTGGCAGTAAGTTGTAACTCCGTTCACGAGTACTTGACCACAATGGAGTAACGCACACTCCCTACTAAGTTAAAATAATATTGCTGTACTTTTTTTATATTTATTGAGTAAATATGTGTTTGTTGCGGAACTTTTGGAAGAGACTTCAAATTATCCTTAAAGTTTGGAATTACATATTAATGAGTGGGCATTTCAAAAATGGAACAGAAATACGATTTCCGTAAAATAAAATAAATCAAACGGAGGAGTAACAACTACAAAGTATTTCCGTTCCCCCAATAAAAATAGAAAGAGATAAAAGCGAATTGTTATTGTTACTAATGCCACCTGATCGGCAAAGGCCAGATTAGGGCCAATTAAATTCATCATGGCAAAGGGCTAAGTGACGCCTGTCGTTAACCGAAGCTTTGAGCACCATTCAGGCGACAGAATGATTTGGCTCGGTTTCACACCAATTTTGAGGGAGAACACCCTGAGGGTGGTCAGGGGCCTCCCCCTCTCTTCCCCTTCCACCAACCTCACGAGAGGACTTGCGGCTCGACGGCTATTTAAAGTACCCCCATGCCGCGAAGGAACTATACATTTACGAACATCCATGTCTTCTCCGGGATTCGAACCCAGCCTCAACGGCACAGCAGTCAGCGTTGCTAACCACTGGATAGGCGACAAAAATTGTTTTTACCAGAAGTCTAAATCTTATCCATATAGCTACTAGAAATTATTCGTGCCCGCGGTCCCCTTGTGGTTATAGTCACGAACTCTCTCTCTCTCTCGTAGCCGGTGTGTCGGGGATTCGAGTCCTAGTGCCACTGAAGACCTGCCGTGTAGAGTGGGACATTGCACATGAAATCAGTCGAGGCTCAAAAACTCCTGTTGCCGTTGTGTATTAGCTAGGAGAGGGAAGTGTTAGCTCACAGGTATCGTCCTCGTTTCTTGGCCGAGGCATGATGTCCATTGCCAATATTGCTTTATTGTGTGACGTCAGTAGAACTCTCTCTCACACTAGAGCTTATTCGAATTTCAGACGAATGAAATATAGATTTCATTTAAATGAGGGAACATCCATTTAAACGGGAGGGGAGGGGAACTGAATGATTCTGAATTTCATTGCATTTAATATATTCTGATTTTATTTATTAGATCTAGAAAATTTTAGATTATATTTAATACTCAGAAATTTTAAATAGTGTTTAATTAAATGTATAAAATGGAAAACAATTTTATTGAATGCTTAAAATGAAATGAATGAATGTTTTTAATAAAAAACTATTATTTATATAATTGCAAAAAAAAATCGATTTTATGGGTGGGAAAAGTCATACTTTTGTATGGCATTCGAAAAGTAACTTAATGGAAAAATAAAAATAAAAACAATCGCGAACGTTGTCCGAAATTGCAAACTGACCAACGAAAAAAAGAGAGTAATTTATTCCTAGCCTTGGCAACTTCCGGCTTATGTTACAAACATCAACTTCAAAGTAAAGTTCTTTTTTTCCTCTTAGTTTGGATTTCGGTTTTTCAGCAGAAATTCATCCATTTGGGTGTTACGATTTGAAACAATGGCCGTTATGAGAGTGAATAGAATAGAAAAAGCCGATTGTGTGTGTGTGTGAGAAAAAATGCTCATACATTGAAAATCCTGTTCATAATCTAATTAATTACAAAAATGGAAATTATTTCCATTTTTATGATTGCCAACTAGTCTAGAGTTCAATTTTCAATAGAGTGGGCCAAGAGGTAAAAAATGGGATAGTTTAAATTTCGTAAATAGTTTGCTTCTATTTTTTTTTTTATATAGAGTGTGATTACTTATAGTTTTATCCATTTTGCATTAAGAGTGAGGTATCTTTTTTACATGTTTCAGCTTAAAATTTTTTAATGACTAACTATTTACTTTTTATTTTTGCATATTACACGAACAAATATTTTTACAAATTTTACAAACTTCGGATTCCATTTCATAATAATGTCAGAAACAGTTTGTTTCAAAATTGCAAAAGACCATGCAAACAGTAATAAATTATTGTTTTTCTATCTATAAAAAAAGTTTTTCGTGATGCTGTAATAAATTTATTTATACTCTTCAAGTTATAGTTAGTTAAAGTGGGTCTTAAAAAGTAAATTAAACTGAAGAGGAGCACTTAGAACGAGTTTTGAGGGGAAAAAAAGAATAAAAGTAAATGAAATTTTTAAAGAAGATATTAGAAAAAGAGAAAGTAATTTGTACTCACTGCTTTATATTTTCTATTCAAATGCGGAGATGAAGACATGAAATTTATTTCTTTTCCCTGCTTCCATCTATTGAAAAGAAATAGTTATACAAACCCATTTTTAAATTACAGATTGGAAATTTGAGAAAGGTGCATGAAAAGTTGGGGTTGGTCCACCATTAGGCGGTACCACCCCCTCCTAGTTATTATAAAACTTTAAAATAATATTCACTCAATATAGAGTGTTGTAATTATTTAAGAATTAAAAATAAATAACAAGCGTTCAAATTAAAATTTTTTCCATCTCTAGTATTACGATTTAAATTTAAAACATTTACATATATTAATATGAGTTCACACAGAATCTCATTTTGTTTTTTTTTAATCCAAGGTCTTTTTTTTTATTATTATTATTTCAGCTGCCTACCACATTTTTTCAAATTTTAATGGAATCCTTTTCTAGTAGCTTTCTTTTAAAATGACGGTACCAAGCGTTATATAGTCAAAAAACAAAGCTGCTGAACTAACTTCCGACATTTAAAGTTTATTTAGATGTCTATTTCCCCCTAAATTTTCCGACCAGGAAAAAAAAATCAATTCTTTGAAGAAAAAACGTTCGAAAAAAATCTGCGTTGGAAAAAATTGGGGCCGAATGAAAAAAATAAAAGGCATCATTAAATTGAGATGATCGGAATTTTACCGTTTCCCCAAACGGTGTCAAAACACAGGCGGGTGAACATAACAAAACGAGGGGTTACCACGCTGGCATTGTTATCGCCCTTTTTGGCAATGCCATTTATTTTTCACTGCAATGTAGAAGCGATTTGTCGCCCATTCAGTACAGTGGTTAGCAATGCTGACTGCTGTGCCGTTGGGCCTGGGTTCAAATCCCGGAGAAGACATGGATGTTTGAAAATGTATAGTGCCTTCGTGGCATGGGGGTACTTTAAATAGCTTAACAGTTTGATGTCGCTATGCACTCAAAATGATATTACCAAGGAAATTGATTACAATGTTATTAATGATATTGCAGTGATCAATGTGCTTTAAGAAAACTTTTGTAGTACTAGTAAAATAATAGTGACTAAAAGGATAATGGAAATGTCTAAAAGGATAATGAACAAGTTGAAAACAGTTTCTACGCTAATGTATACTCTATACTGGAATTGCATAAACGATTTCATTAATTAACTTACAAAAGGGTGGGTGGTAAGTGATATCGTAAGGTAAGAAATGAACAAGAGTGGCCACTGTCCTTTCTTTACTGTTGCCGGCTTGGGACAAGGGTGATGGATAATGGAAAGACTTTCCAAACAGCGAACAAAAGACAAAACCGGCAGGGGGGGCGCGCTATGGAAATATTGAGGGTGGCATAACAATTTCAAGTGCCTAGAATGCCAGAGAAGTTGAAAACGGCCCTCGAAACATTATCTATGCTTTTTATATGCAGAATAATCGAAATAATATACTGCGAGGTAAACAATTGTTTATCTGTAGAAAGAAAAAAAATACATGCTGAGCTGTGTTATAAGGATTTTCCTCTATGGATAATAATTTAAATTACTTTCCACAAGAAGAGCTAGCATTTTGTATAAATATTTAATTACTCAATATTCATTCATGATTTTTTTTATTTAAGAATTACAAAAGGGAAAATAATTTATGTATTTAACCAGTGCATCCAATTCTTAAAATATCCACTTAAGGAAGACCGATTGTGTGTATATATATTCTTTAAAATCTTGTTACGTAATTATTTATAACAAAAAACATTTTACATCGTTTCATTTTTGTTAAAATGGCGTAGAAAATTCGTAATTCATGTATTATTTTCTTTATCATGCATTAAATATATTTTATACATATCGTACATTGCAACTAGTATGGTGGTTCGAAATATACTGGGTAAAAAAGAAATACTCTTGTTTTGTTATAAAGAAAGGCATCATGATATTTTTTATAAAATATTTGGAATTTTTTTTTCTCGCACAATATGTGTGTGTACAAAAAAAATTTGAAGAAACAAAAACAAAACACCACAATTCCAATGCATGTGTATTCCTGGATATATAGTGGCGAGTAGAAATTTTGCGATTTAATGTTTTAACAGTTTTTCAGAAAATTTATTGATGCCAATTTTTTTAATAGAAATTTTATTATTTTTGCTTCATAATAGGAAATGATAAATTTTCAGGAAAATTCATATTTCAGATTTTTTTACCTATGCAAATACATATTTTAGAAGGATTTTGGAAGCAAGATAAAAGGGGGAAATGAGCACCGTCTAAGAATAATATTACTATCATAAGTGAATGCTATAAAAATAAACAACTTATCATTATACATAAAAAAATTTAGAATTTATATTTCACAGATAAAAAAAAAGTTAAAAATATTTTTTTTCTTTTACCTGTTTTAATTTTCATTTTATTCTTCTTCTTAACATCTTCAGAATGTGGATATTTGCATTATAAAACTGTGCACAAAAAGAAAAAAAATTAAAAATGTTAATTATTTTGTACAAGAAACTCAATGCAAAAATTTACTTTAAGAAAAATATTTCTTAATCCTAACTGAAACTTAACCAGTTTAAGGAATGTGTTGCCACTTAAGAATTATATAATCTGGCTGTACAAAAAAAAATTACATTAGAGGTTTGCGCGCTGAAAAAATTATCGTCTGGAAAGATTCTTGTGCTAGTCACGGAAACCAAAAATCAGAGGGTATTTTTCTTTTTTCCAGTTTTCCATCAATCAACGGAAACGAAGGGACCCACAACAATTTCCCGCAAGTGTTTTTCCCGTATGTGATTATTATTGTTGTCGAGAGTATGGAAGGGGAAAGTGGGGGGTAGAGGAAGCCACTAATGAGAGAAAAGAACTCTCATTCCATTTAACCCAATTCCCTTTCCCCGTTGTAAACTCGACCCAGTATCACGGAATCGCAACCGTACCGAAAGGGAAAGTCGTTACGTCACGCTCAAGGTTACGGGGGCGTGGTCACGAATGCGTTTTGCGTTTATCTTTGACTTTTTTTTTTCTGTATTTATTTCCATTTACGTGATATTTATGTCGGTTGGTAGAATCCGATCGAGCGAAACGGGTCCGCGTTTTCTTTTGGACCGCTTCATTGAATTTTCAACCACCCTTTTTCCCTCCTCATCAATATTCCACTAACTATTGGTTTACTAGTTTTTAAAATATTCTTTTTTATTATTATTATTTAATTCTCCCGCTGCGCGCGAATGTAGGGAACACGTGTTCCTGCTTTCATCGGCGAGATTTGTTTTCTTATTTTGTTTTTCACCCAGACGATTACACTCATAGGTAATCAAGATATTCTTGGAAAATGAATGGGTTTTTTGAATAATAATTCCATAACCGGAGAGATTTTTCTTTTTTATCACTCACATCTGTGTTTTGGAGTTAATACTCGAAGCAGAACTGAGTTTTAAGAAATCGTTCGGTATGTATGGAAATAATTCTTTTTGATCCGAAAATACAGTTGGACCTCTATGTAACGAAGTCGCTAAATCCCGGAAAAGAGAGTTTAATAGAAAATTAGTGAAATAGAGGTTCATCTTTTAATATACTTTATAAACCACATAAAAAAATTTTTAATTCCTAAACACTATATTTTTAAAAAAAAAGTAATTTTTCACACATTTTTTAAAATTAATACTTGTTTATTTTACATATATTACTCATCAAAAAAGAAAGGAAAACAAGAAAAAAGAATGTCGAAGAATTCACTATATTTTCAATATTAAGAGAATAATTTTAAGCACATTTTATAATTTAAAGCATACAAGTAATACTTAACATACATTATTTTATAATTAGAACATGGGACAACTCCTTTGAGGGTGAAAGAGGATAGCGAAGATGTTTCTAGAGAACTAGACAATGGAGGTGAAAGGTTGCACTTCTTGGATGAAATGTCCAGAGCTCTATTGCTCTCGGCGAGTTACGATCTAATAAAACCAATTCAAGATTTATGACCACTATAAAATGTGTAAAAGAGAGAATAACTTGAAATTTTTTGAGAAATACTTCAAAAAAGGGGAGAACAAAAATTGAATCACCAAAGAAAGAGTTCGTTATATAGAAAATGCATTTCGCAAAAGAGAGTTTAACTTACGAAGAAAATTGTGACATGTTAAAGTTCCAGGAAAAAGTTCACTGTATAGAAAAGTTCGTAATATAGAGCTTCGACCGTAGCTCTATTCATTTCAAACCAGAACTAATAAACCTTACACTACGGAGAGTGTAACAAATTTAAGCGCATGCATTTATATATAAAATTTTTACAAACTACTTAAATATTAATAGTGAACAAATTTTCTTTAAAAGAAATCAAGTAAAAACACAATAATTTATTCTTCTTTTTTGGATTAAAAAAAAATTAAATCATTGCTTTGGATGTAATTTTTCCATATCTGACAAAAAAAATCCCCCTTCTTAAAAAATTCTGGGTTCATACACATTTAATAATGAATATAGAACAATTAACTTTCGAAATACTGAAAAATACCATTAAAAAAAGCTTTCAATATTTATCTAGATATATATTATAAATGCGAAAGTTTGTGAGGATGTTTGGGCGTCTTTTACGCAAAAACAGCTGAATGGATTTTAATGAAACTTTACAGTAATATAGCTTATACATCAGAATAACACATAGGCTATAATTTATAGCATAGACCATAATTTATAAAGATATTGTGAGAAGTGTCCAAAATATTACGATATTTGTCAAGTAAGTAGGGAAAAAATTCTGCCATCTGCAAGCAATTCTGACGTGCGCTGCAAAAAAGCCCACGTCAGCATATATCTATCTTTTGTTTGTGAAAGAACCCTTTTTGTTTTGGCTACGCAAGGCGATCGCTTCAAATTAATTCCTGTAATCAGCATAATCCCTATTTTTTTTTATTTCAGAATAAAATTAAGTTTTGAAGTAAGAGGTTGCTATAAATATCTTTATTTGAATGTTTTTTTAATGATTTTATTATGCACATTTGATAGTAAGAAATTGATCTTTTTTCAAAATAAATACTTTTATTGCTTCTGGTACTTACAGTAGATAAACTTTGTCTTTCACACTTCATCATTTGGACATATTTGCATAGTTTGTTTGTGGTTAGTAGTTAATTATAACGCTATAATTTTAATTGAATAGGCGGATATGGCATTTTTAAGTATAAAAATAATTATAACTACTGTACTGTATTTTTTGGAGTGAGTAAATATTAACGTCCCACTGTTCAGCTACACGAGGGCTTTTGGCAACGGAACACGTAATTTTGAACCATGGTCAAGTGACGTGGACGACAACTGAGTTGGCACCCCTTCTCCTAACTACTACACCACACCAACAGAAGGAATATTCTACCAATACTTAGCAGGAATATTCTTTGAAATCCACTCTTCCAAGATATATGACTGCACGGGTTCTATGATGAGTATTTTAGCGGGGAAAACGAACAGTTTTGCATCAGATATGCGTTTTCAGCTGACGGCGTTTTCAGCGGATTGCAAAGATTTTTATTTTTGTCCCGAAAAAATATTTTATGTCAAAATTTATAAGTGTCTTAAGTTTTTGTATGTTAATGAAGACCTTAGAAAACGATTTGACGATTTATTTTAAGTGAACGGTGTATATAATTAATTTTACAGTGGAATATGTTTAATTAATTTAATATCTCTAACGGATTAAATTTCCCAAAGTGGAGTATTTTGTTTATGTATATCCCTTAATTTTCAATGTAAAGATGCAAAAAAAAAAAAATATTGCATGAAAAAAACTACAGTAAATCATAATGTGGTAGATAAAGCATTAACGTGCATCGCCCCCTATACGGCGGGTCTTACAAAGCTCTAATAAAGCTCGAGCTATGAAAGTAGCTGGACATTTGCCAACTTGACTCTATTGTTATCATTTCGCTGTGTTTTTCATTGAATCGCCATTATAGCCTTTATAATTTAAGAAACGGCGTTGCTTGCAAATATTACAATTTTAACATAAAATAAATACAACAAAAAGTAATATTAATGTATTACACTTTCAGATATAAATTATTTACACTATTTTCAGCGTTCATTACGCAAAACTTTAAAAAATGTGTTACTTTTGCTGAGCAGAGATCTGCTTAGGGAGGTATTTTCAAAAATCTTATCAGCTTTTAGGTCTACATACTTAAAATTTAACAAAAGTGTGTTTCCCCCCCTTTTTTTTTGTTTAGCTGAGATATGTAAAAAGCTTTTTTTGTTTAATTTGCAATTCACGTAAAATTAACTCATTAAAAGCTTCTTTATCCTTCAATCTGTTGTTTAATTTTTCAGTTCCCCCGTGCGAAGAACGGGTATATGCAAGTCACTTCATCATATACCTTAAAATCCGGCGTATGACGCGCTCCTATACTTTCAAGCTACAATTTTTAATTTTTTTGTACACTACTTGTCATTAAAATTGCTACACCAAGAAGAAATGGAAAAAACAAAATATTTATTTGACAAATATACTACACTGGAAATTACAAGTGATTAAATTTTCAAGAAATTTGGATGCATAGATCTCCTGAGAAATCAGTACCCCAAACGACCACCTCTGGCAATAATAACAGCACTTATACGCTTGGACATTGAGTCAAACAAAGATTGAATGGCATGTACAGGTACAGATGCCCATACAGTTTCAACACGGTGCCATAACTCATCAACCATAATGACTGGTGTTTGGTGACGAACCAGTCGCTCGGCAACCGTGAATCGGACCTTTTCTATTGGCGAGAGATCTGGTTAATGTGCAGGCAAGCGAACATTTTTGTTATCAAGGAAGGTCTATACAATACAGGTAACATGCGGTCGTGCATTATCCTGCTGAAACGTAGGGTTTCATAGGGCTTGAATAAAGTGTAGAGCTACGGGTCGTAACACACTAGAAATATAACATGCACTGCTCAAAGTGTCGTCAATGCGAACAATAGCACCCCTACCATCACCCCGGGTGATGGGCCAGTGTGGCAAAAACGAATGCAAGCTGTCACTGTGCGTTCACCACGAAGTCGCCAAACACGGTCGCGATCACCTGGACGCTGAAAACAGAACCTGGATTCATGTGAAAAAAATGATATCTCGCCATTCGGGCGCCCAGGTTCGTCGTTGATCACACCATTGAAGACGCTCTTGTCTTTGATGCAGCGTCAAGAGCAGCCGTAGCCAGGGTCTCCGAGCTGGGAATCCATGTTGTTGCAAACGTCGTTGAACTGTTCGTGCAGACACTTGTTGAACCCAAGTCTTGACTCAGAGCGCGTTACGTGGCTGCAAGATCCATTAAGGGCATGCGGGTAACATGCCTGTCTTCTCGGCTGCTAGGGATGAGGGGTCATTAAGATCCAGCACGGCGTTCCGTATTACTCTCCTAAACCCATCGATTCTAAATTCTAATGGCAGTCATTGGATCTCGACCGACGCGAGCAGCAATAATGCGATACGATAAATTGCAATTCCGGTACGCTATAGTTCGACCTTTATCAAAGTCATAAACGTGCTGGTTCACATTTCTGCTCCTTACACGAGGCATCACAAGAGCTTTTCACCAGGTAACAACGTTCAAATGCAATTTATGTATGAGAAACCTGCTGAACAATTTCTGCATTTAAACTCATTGTACGTGTCGCGCCTGCGTTGTGTGCTGAAAAGCTAATCATTTGTATATCACTGCACCTTCTTCCTGTCGTTTCCATTTCACATCTTTAGCATGTTGCCTTCTTGGTGTAGCAATTTTAATGGCCAGCAGTGCGCTTCCCCTTTTTACGAAGAAATCTGAAATGTACGTGTGCCTTGCTCTTGTGTTTTGAAGACGTTTATTAGAGGTTTTATGTTAGGCTTTTGAAAAAACTAGTTTATTTCTGGAACTATAAACCTTTAAATCCATAAGGTGTGTCATTTCTTTTAAATAAACAGTATTTCGATGTGTGTAAAAATCTAATTTCTTTAAATTTATCTTTTTCCTTTTTTTTATTTAAGCTATATCGTTTTTATACCCAGCGTTTAAAATTGCGAGACCACGTAAATACGTGTTTCCATATGTTGAGGTTCAATTAATCAAAACAATACAAGACGGACGTATAGTATGCGTGTGTGGCTGTTTAAAAACATGTTTTTAGGGTCTGTAAAACTAATAGGGGCATAACTTTGCCTAAAATAGTTCTAGTTTTATATTGCTATTAAATTATTCTTTTAGAATTGTTACGAAATTGTAAGGATTTTCGACGGAATAAAAATACGATAAATGAAGGAAAAATATCAATACAAATTAAATTTATAAATAATAAAGATTTTCATTCTTCGCCAAGATGTTTCGCTGATTCCTACTTTTTTTAAACAACTATCTAATTGGTCAGTTTTTTCATTTTTTTCTCACTTATGTCCCAAAACTTGTTAATAAGGTGGCAAAAAAGAAAGTTTTAATGAAAAGAACGAAAGGGGAGACGGTTTAAAAATATTTACTAATCTCATTCTTCTGAGAAAACGAGCGCAGCCACTATTCCAAATAATGGTTCCTAAAACAAACTCTTCTGGTCATTTGTTATTCTTCTCTAAGACCCAAGAACTCATTCCCCCTGTAATATCTCCAATTAATAAATACCTGCGTGGAGTGGAATACAAATAAATTCTCGGTGGAGGCTTTTTAGGACAATAAACGACGATAAATAATTTCTTAAAAATAGTTTAATTCGACTTAAATTATACTCTACGCATGACCTGGTGCGGTTTGAACCTATTTTCTGCGCATGATTTAATATGTGAGTTAAATGATTCTACCCGATGACGTCGGTGGGATCACGAGACCGCAGATATCCATCCTGAAGAAATGGTCGTCTACAGTTGGAAATGGATTCTGATTGGCATCTAAAAGGAAATTTCGCTTCAAGTTGTGGAATGCATTGATATTAGCATGAAGGACTAAGGTTCAATATTGGTTTTTGCGCGTTTCAATTTGTGTGCTGTTTAACCCTTTATCGACCGCATCATGATTTACTGTAGTTTTTTTCATGCAATATTTTTTTTTATCACTACATTGAAAATTAAGGGATATACATAAACCAAATACTCAACTTTGGGAAATTTAATCCATTACAGCTAATTTACTAATTAAAGATATTCAACTGTAAAATTAATTATATACAATGTTCACTTAAAACAGTCAAATCGTTTTCTAAGGTCTTCATTAACATACATAAAAAATGAGACACTTAAATTTTGACATTAACTATTTTTTCGGGACAAAAATGATAATCTTTGCAATCCGTTGAAACAGTCTTTAGCTGAAAACGCACTTTCTGCTATAAAACTGTTCACCTTCCCCGCTAAAATACTCATTATAGAACCCGTGCAGTCATATATCTTGGAGGAGTGGATTTCAAAGAATATTCCTGCTAAGTATCGTCCGAATATTCGTAAAAATGGTTGTTCTGTGTAATTTTAAAGTGAGTGGTACTTATAAGTACCGTCGGTCGATAAAGGGTTAAGAGGAACCCATATAAATTACCTCAGGTAGAATCCCGTCTCAAAGAAATTTTCAAGTTCGAAGGACTAAAATCGTGATGGTTACATAATAAATGCAAGCCTGTGCATTCCATTATATTTAAACCTGGCATTAAGGCTGTTTTCGGCTAATGTTAAAGAATAGGACCCAAATTCGGAATACTTTTTCAGATATAAAAGTATTCAAACATTATTATTATATATTCTGGCCTCACTATTCTGTAGAGAATCACTCATTTCATAATACTGCTTATTTTTATCCGAGTTGGCACATTTTTTCTTTTATAAAATGTGTGTGTTTCCCATTTTTTTCTCCTAAGCCATAATGCTAAAAACGAGCTTTCCTTTTACATTTTAAAAATAAAAACTAAATATTTATGAAATATTTCGAAATTTTGAAAATACTATATTATAAACAAATGTATGAGTTAAAAGGTCATAAATGTTTATGAAAATTGAGGCATTTTTTCTGTCCAAAAATATGTTCCGCGTCAGTTCACGCTCTTGTGTATATGACGAAACTCGTACTTGTTGTTTAATTTGTAAAATTCAGATTAAATTTCAAATTTGGTTATTTGCTAAAGATGTTCGGAGCATCTTCAGAACATTTTTCTCCGTAATAAAAAAGAAAAGATTCTGATATCATATTACAAATCAATTTTTTATCAAATGAATTTTGCTTAGTTATGAGTGTTATTATTGTTGACAAAAATATACTTTTTAAAAGAAGGTTTCTACAAAATGGAAAGTTTGACAACAGCGAAGCGCATGTTGAAACATGTGATCCCATTCATCATGTGACTATGACGTCATATAAATTTAGCCCATTCAGAAACATGATGAGATGACGAGAATGGCACATAAATTGGCACTGCACTCTCCAAACTTCCATTCGATGCTTTTAGATCCAACTGATTGAGGCGTGCATCACCCTATGTGACCCTATGGATAGTGGAACCAAGATTCGAAAAAATCAGCGAGTGCCACACGAGGACAACCTCTCGCGGTTGCCGTGCCCGTGATATGGATGACGAGGGGGGAGATCAACTCAGGTACTGACCTCGTCATTTGACCGTAGCTCAAAATTAAGAGGCATTTATTCAATAAGCAATAAAGCATATATAATTGGAAGTTAATTTTCCTCTTCTCTCCCGTTTGGATTAAATTTCATTCGAAAGAGAACACTCGAGAAAGTCAATTCCGAACAACCCTCGTGTAGCTTCGAAATTCAATGTTAAAAACCAATTAATCAATCAGTTGACAAACAAAAAGATTCTTCCTTGGGTGACCGCGGTAGCCTATCGGTTATGGTCACAAACTCGGGGCCGGAGTGTTGCGTATTCGAGTCCTGGTGCCAATGCAGAAACGCCTTGGAGATGAGGCCAATGCGCGTTAAATCTGTCGAGGCTCAAAGTCCCCCCGTTGTGTGGTGTGGTAGTTAGGAGAAGTGGTATATCATCTGAGGTACCGTCACTCGAGCTAAGCTCAAAATGACGAGGTCCATCATTTTGACGACGTTAATAAAACTCTCGTTCACTCCTAACCTGGGTTAATTTAAAATTTAATGTGTGCGTATTATACCGGGTGTTTCTAAAAGAATGTATCAAACGCTTTACAGTATTTATCACATAGAAGTTACAATTCATACATCGAATGAAAGAGCAACTGAAACAGTTTTACCTAAAAGTGTACAAATGTTCAATGTGAGCCCCATTCGTCACACGGCATAAATAAAAGTCGAAAGGCGAGTTCATCCCAAACTTTTTTCAGTGTGTCTGAGGAAATTCTTGCAACATCTGCTTCCCTCCTGTATCTTAAGTCTGAAAGGTCAGTGTGTAGATGAGGAACGTACACACAATCCTTTATGAACCCCCACAGATGAAAGTCACATGGCGTCAGATCGGGTGAACGATTGAGGAAATAGCCATATTTGTAGAGCATCAAGATAGGCAGAACGAGGTACAGTTGGTTACCAATTACAGCCTGGGTCGTCCCGTACTTTTGCCTTTACAAAGACAGACAGTTGTTTCAAACTGATGATACCACCTAAGAATGCTATTATCATTCGGAGGTTGGCAACCGAACTTAACACGGAAGGCTCGTTGCACATTAATAGAAAATTCTGTCTTTGTTAACCGGAGAACACAAAACACTTTCTGCTTACTAGTCGTCATTTTTGTTTTAGCGCGCTGATAGGCAAGAAAAAGGGAAACGTTTCACACACACATGCCAGCAAACAAAACTGTTTCAGTTGCTCTTTCATTCGATGCATGAGTCATGCTAATATGTTATATTTAATGAATCTAGATATATATTTTATTATAAATGCGAAAGTTTGTGAGGATGTTTGGGCATCTTTCACGCAAAAACAACTGAATGGATTTTAATGAAACTTTACAGTAATATAGCTTATATACCTCAGAATAACACATAGGCTATAATTTATAAACATATTGTGAGAAGTGTCCAAAATATAACGATATTTGTCAAGTAGGAAAAAATTCTGCCATCTGCAAGCAATTATGGCGTGAGCTGCAAAAAAGCCCACGTCAGCATATATCTATCTTTTGTTTGTGAAAGAACCCTTTTTGTTTTGGCTACGCAAGGCGATCGCTTCAAATTAATTCCTGTGATCAGCATATTTTTATTTTTTTTTATTTCAGAATAAAACTAAGTTTTGAAGGAAGAGGTTGCTATAAATATCTTTATTTGAATGTTTTTTTAATGATTTTATTATGCATATTTGATAGTAAGAAATTGATCTTTTTTCAAAATAAATACTTTTATTGCTTCTGGTACTTACAGTAGATAAACTTTGTCTTTCACACTACATCATTTGGACATATTTGCATAGTTTGTTTGTGGTTAGTAGTTAATTATAACGATATAATTTTAATTGAATAGGTGGATAATGCATTTTTAAGTATAAAAATAATTATAACTACTGTACCGTATTTTTTGGAGTGAGTGAATATTAACGTCGCACTGTTCAGCTACACGAGGGCTTTTGGCAACGGATCACGAAATTTTGAACCATGGTCAAGTGACGTGGACGACACCTGTGAGTTGGCACCCCCTCTCCTAACTACCACACTAACGGGAGGACGTTTCGACAGATTTAACGTGCATCTCTGCCCTACACGGCGGTTCTTTAGTGGTACTGGGCTCGAATTCATGACAAGGTTAGTCACGATCCGATACCTTGACCACTCGGCCACACTAAAATGCCGGAAAACGAGGAAGTCGTTAATGTTGAGGAGACGTGGACGACACCTGAGCTGGCACCCTTCTCCTAACTACCACACCACACCACAGCAACTTAGAAGGAATATTCTACCAATACATAGCAGGAATATTCTTTGAAATCCCCTCTTCCAATATATATATATATGGCAGCACGGGTTCTAGGATGAGTATTTTAGATGGAATGGCGAACAGTTTTGCAGCAGGTATGCGTTTTCAGCGGATTGGAAAGATTATTATTTTTGTCCCGAGAGAGAAAAGATAGTTTATGTCAAAATTTAAGTGTCATATGTTTTTGTATGTTAATGAAGACCTTAGAAAATGATTTGACTATTTATTTTAAGTGAACAATGTATATAATTAATTTTACAGTGGAATATCTTTAATTAATTTATTAGCTCTAACGGATTAAATTTCCCAAAGTGGAGTGTTTCATTTATGTATATCCCTTAATTTTCAATGTAGTGATCCATTAAAAAATATTGCATGAAAAATCTGCAGTAAATCATAATGTGGTAGATAAAGCATTAACGTGCATCGCCCCCCCCCCTATACGGCGGGTCTTACAAAGCTCTAATAAAGCTCGAGCTATGAAAGTAGCTGGACATTTGCCAACTTGACTCTATCGTTATCATTTCGCTGTGTTTTTCATTGAATCGCCATTATAGCCTTTATAATCTAAGAAACGGCGTTGTTTGCTAATATTACAATCTTAACAAAATAAATACAACATAAAGTAATATTACTTTCTACACTGCTGGACAATTGATAAGGACGGATCTCAGAAATTGCTATGTAGCATAACATTAAGCGAGACATGAGGCCAAGTAGGATAAAATGTAGTTGCCACACTGTTCAGACATTAAAATAAAGAATATTTATTGTTCTGGAAAGTACAAAAGCTGGGAAATATCTGAAAGAAAAAAAAATGTTCATTTGATCTGCGTACGGAGAAATGGAACAATGCATCTAAAAGTCAGCAGGCACCTTAAAAAAGGTATCAGTACGGGATATGTCCACCGTGGAGTGTGATGCAACATTCCACACGTCGTACCATACTTTGCACAACATTATCCAGCAGCTGTTGAGGCAATTTATCCCATTCCTCTGTGAGTGCACGGACGAGGGTGTTCTTGTTTGTTGGAGGATAGTTTCGACCAGCAACTTGCCTCCCCAAAGCATCCCACACATTTTCAATGGGGTTTAGATCTAGAGAACGCGCTGGCCATACGAGACGTTGAATACCCTCGCTTTCTAGACAATCCTGAACAGCGAGTGTTCGATGACATGTTGCGTTGTCGTCCATAAAAACAAATTTATCACCGACAGCACCACGGAAAAGACGAACATGAGGAAGTAGAACTTCATCAATGCATCGTTGGCCCGTCATAGTCCCATTCGCAACCACATGTAGGCGTGTGCGGCCATTGATCATGATGCCGGTCCACACCATGATACTGCATGTCGGATATGGGTCCTTTTCCTGGATATTTTCTGGACGATAAGCAGTACCACTCTCGCACCAGATTAGTTGGCGTCTACAATCCGATGACAGACTGAACCTACTCTCATCTGAGAATAGCACGCATGCCCAGTCCTGTTCAGTCCAATTGTGATGCTCACGACACCATTGCAAACGGGCAGTACGGTGCTGTCTGGTCAATGGGACACACACAACAGGTCTGCGTGCGTATAGTCCTCCTCCCCTCAAACGTCTGGCAACAGTTTTTCGGGAGATCTGCTTGCCTGAGGCAGCAAGAAACTGATTTGCCACCTCCTGAGCTGTGGTGTGCCTGTTCCTTTTGCTGATAGGACGATATATCTGTCTTCTGCATGCGTCGTACTTCTAACACGACCTCCCCCGTGCCGTCTACTACACATTCCAGTAGTTTTAAATGACTTCCACAGCCATGAAACAACGCTGTGAGCGATGTCGATCTCCCTGGCAACATCTGTTCTTTTTCGCCTATCTTCGATCTTTCCAATAATTCGGCCACGCATAAAATCATCTATGTGATGTCGGGAAGACATACCAAAAATTTTAAGTTCGTCTATTAAAGCTTTCCTGTAAAACTTTGACTTGAAACAACAACTGTCCACTCGCGTCAAAACCTTTAAAGCTCTTATGAACGCTATCACGTGATGAACAGACGTGGAAAAAAAATTTGCATACTCATACTTCTTACTAATATCCCGCACTTATTCTAATTTTCGACATTTTGCTTCCTTTCATTTTGTGGTTGCTATGGATGATAGTGTTATCCGTCCTTAGCAATTGTCCAGCAGTGTATTTTGTGTTACTTTTTTCAGTAATGTGTTACT
The DNA here is from genome assembly GCA_019973935.1 of Trichonephila clavipes. NCBI lineage: Eukaryota > Metazoa > Arthropoda > Arachnida > Araneae > Nephilidae > Trichonephila > Trichonephila clavipes. The sequence goes on along the minus strand of BMAU01007121.1, from coordinate 91,472 downwards.
TTTGCTGAGCAGAGATCAGCTTAGGGAGGTATTTTCAAAAATCGACCCTCAAGAGTGTTACGGGGAATTATAAATAAAAAAAGTTCCTTTTTATATATCAGCTAATAGATCTGCTTACTTAAAATTTAACAAAGTTGTTGTTTTTTCTTTTTTTTATTTAGCTGAGATATGCAAAAAGCTTTTTTTTTTGCTTAATTTGCAATTCACGTAAAATTAACTCATTAAAAGCTTCTTTATCCTTCAATCTGTGTTAATTTTTCAGTTCACCCGTGCGAAGAACGGGTATACCAGCTAGTACTATATAAAGCGTTAAAACTCCGATATTCTTTTAGAAACACCCGGTATACCAGCTTTTGCAAAAGTCATAATTTCGATAAATTTTATTTAAGATTTTTTTTTCTCAATATGCAATATATATAAAAAAATTATCCAATATGTTTTCTGTTCACTTTGTGTCTTACAAAAAACGCTCTTTCGGCAGGCGCCTTGGACTATCGGAGACAATAAAGGTAATCACGTGTCGATTATTCGGGCACCCGGGAATTAAATCTCAACAATGCACCCATTAATCAAGGCGATAGTGAACCACATAATTGTCGCGAAGGGGACGCAGACACAACGGGCAGCGCATTGTGATGGGACGGCCAATGCCGATGATCGTGAATGTCGTGCTCCCTTTTCTTACTAGAACATTTTCGGAAGCAATCGAGGGATCCACACACACAACAGTCCAAGAATTAACATAAATATTCACCTAAGGTTAAATCATGTGTAAAGGTAGCGATCAACTGACTTTTGCCTTGTACTTGTATTTGTCGTTTTATTGGTAAGAAAAAAAAATTTAAACTCGTAGCCGGATAAAGATGTTCAAGTATAAAGTTTCCAATCAATCAGTTAGCTAATCATTTCTCTGTTTCATATTTCTCTGTTGCCATTCCCTCCCGCTTTCACCAAAAATGACAAAGATTTTAAAAGTGTATTATATGCCAAAGAAATATTAATTTCGTTAAAAGTTTTTATTTTTAATAAAATGGCTTCTCTTAGTTAAAATAGTTCTTTTCAAAACTTTACCTCAAACAATTGTGATTCAAAGTCGTAAAGTTGGGTAAATTAGATTTTTTTTTTACTGTTTTGCTAATCAATTTCACAAATTATGATGGTCTAAGAACTGGGTACCTTAATATTTCATGGTGTGTTCAACGTTTGACTGGAAAAAATATACTCCACGGTGGTTTTCAAAGCTTTTGACACCAATTGATCAATAGTTTTTTCCATTTCTAAGAATACAGATTTTTTTTTTCGAAAAAGAAGCGAGTTGAAACATAACAAAATGTTTCAATATTTGACTGCCGCATTTCGTAAAATCTCTACATTCAAAATTGAACGCATTACCCGACAATATTTTTTAGTGTGGAAGCCTAGTGCACACGAACTCATGGCCAGAATGTCGCGCCTTCGAGTCTCGGTGACTCTGAAGCCCGCCGTGTAGAGGAAGCTGATGCGCGTTTGATGGATAGCCCTCGTGTTACTTTATAGCAGGAACGGCGAAGCATTGGCACGTGTGCCATTGATAACGCGCGGCACAATATTTTGGGCATGCCACCGATCAAAATGATCGACCGGGATTGATTCTTCAATCAAGGAATTTTCTCAGTTCAAAAAATGATCTGAAACGTTCAAGATTATTATGTGACATGATTTGATGAACTGAACTTGCCCCAATTTGATTGACTGGAAATTGAAGGATTTGAAATACAACTTCTTTATTGATTTCTTGTCTAGTTCAATATGAATTTAAAAATTTGTTGAAACAAGGAAAAGTTTGAATTACTTGAAATAGAAACATTAACAAGCAATACAAGTAAAATTTCCAGTAACGAAATTTTGGAAACATTAAATTTAATTCCAGACACGTTTAACTGTTTGGAAAAGCAGGCTCATGCTATTTTTATCATATTTTCATCGACCTCTGCCTACAAATCCTTATTTTCAGAGATGAATAACATTAAAGATTCGCTTAGAAACCATTTGGCTGATGACTCCAATTCAGCATGCGTTCTGCTAAATGAAACATCTTACCCCCAATCCTAATATAATTTATGTCATCTAATCTGCAACAGCATAAATCACACTAATGTTGCTTTATATAATTTGAATTACACATCAAACAAAAAGATTTATTACTGTAAAATATAAAAAATATTTTTTTTTCTGTAGTACATAAAGAGTTTTGTGTTCTTTGTTAGTATTTAGTTTTATTATTTTCTCAATAATCACTAGTCAAAATTATTGGATGGTACGTTTATACCTCATTCAGCATTTCTTTAGAAAAAAATGGCACGTTGATCTATAAAGATTCGACCCCCCTCCCGCTTTCTACTACGCCTTCCATCCACCCCTCTCGGTATTGCAGAAAATATTGAAAGTCAAACAAAGCTTGAAAGAAAAATCAGAAAGGGAGACTGTAGGAGTGGAAAGGTCCATTAACACCTGCTAAAGGGGATGGGTAGTTCCCCTCCCCCTTGGAATGTGGAATGTGAAGTTTCACCATTCGGTCTTTGGGTACGACGGAGTGAAGTCATGTCCGAGTGTTGCTAACTGTATAATAACTGTTTTCTTTAAATGTTTTTTTTAATAAACCTTAATATTTAAAATTTAGACGCCATGTTCTTAATTTTTTTCCGTGCCCATTGATTAGAATCAAACTTTAGTGGCGCAGCCGATAATGATCAATCCTTAGCGGCAAACCCCATAGGATGAACGTTAGAAACGGAAATTTCGAGTTTTTTGGATTCCCACGAAGAAATGAATCAGGTAAGAGTTTTTGCTTGCAACTCCCTGTAATGTAAGACGAGAGAAATTTATAAAATTATACTGTTTAATATCCATTTATTAAGAGAGAATTTTGATTTTATTTTTTGTATACGTCAGTGTACGTTTTTTTTTTTTTTTTTTTTGCTATGCATATCCATGCAGTTGTAACTTGTTGAACGCCAGTTCAATTTTTGAATTATTATATAGATAATTATATATTTTATTAGTCTTGTTCCATATAAATGGAAAGCAAGTTTTAGAACATCAGTTCTATAAATTAAGGAAAACTTCAAAATCATTAATTCTCTCAGTATATTATTTTATTGCATATCCATGCAGTTATAAAATTTTGAACGCCAGTTCAAATTTCAGTTATTATATATCAGTATGTTATTTTATTGCATATCCATGCAGTTATGAAATTTTGAACGCCAGTTCAAATTAAAATTATTATACATCAGTGTATAATTTATTATTTTTGCTAGTAAGGGTTAGAACATCATTTCTAAATTCAGTTATTCCTGCATTCAGAATATTTATGTTACACTCGGACAGATATAGTTCGAACATCAGTTCGCGATTTATATGTGTATTTAACATTTTTTTAATACATTTTGTATAAGATTGTTGCTGATAAGTAACTACCCGAATTACTTATTGTATTTTATGAGAGTTTTGGAAAACTCTCATTAAGCTGTATATTCCAAGTTGTTTAATACGTATAATTGGTTAATTGTATTCGTAGTTTGATGCATTAAGCAATGTAAATCGGTAAAATATACGAGTTATTTGAAACAGTTTGTGTAATCGAAAATTAATATAGAAAGATTGTATGTTTTTTCATGATATTGTATTTATTTATTTTTGTAATGCACAATAATAAGTTCACGTCAGTGAATAGCAATTGAGTTTATTGAAAAATTAATGCTAAAGAATAATACTTATTTCATGTCAATGAAATTATTTTGTGCTTATGTACGCATAGTATTTTTCGATTAATGCGAAAAAATATCAGTTTATATTGGAGATATAAAACTACCGAAATATTTTGTAGGGTTCCATTATTCCAGCCAGGAATAGATTAAATTGTGCTTATCGGTAATATTTTAAGTGATTATTGTGTATCAATAATATTTTAAGTGATTATTTTATTAGTTATTTAAGTACACTTGGTATATTGCGAAATATATAATACATTATTCTGGAATTCCTCCTAATTCATTGAGCGTTGTGTTAGTGTAGCGGATGCTTATTGTAAACAAAGATATATTTGCGGTGTTTAATTTTTGGTAATCCCTTTCGGGTGTTATTTTCATTTGATTATTTGTTTAGTTGCGGTACATTGGAAAGAGAAAAATTTCAAATGGCATTTTTGGAGAAAGCTAAAAAGCAGGATTTAGTTTTGTTGGCTGAGGAGTTAGGTCAGAAGGTATCAGATAAAATGACGATTATAGATTTAAAGAATATCATAATCGGTAGCAAAGATTACGAAGAGGAGTTCGTCAGAGCTCAGTTATCCGTTATTTCAGAGGAACGCGTTGAAAGGGAAACAGGAAAAAATCACCAGGCAGCACGCAATCCAGCAGATGCGCTGGGAATCAGAATTGAATGAACTGCGGTTAGAGATCGAAAATATTAGGTCGAATGTTAGGCGGACGAGTTGTGTAGAAGATCGTAAGAAGACATCTTCAAATTACCGAATTAGTATCGGGGGGCGAGGAATATGTGAGGGAAACGTCTCCTGCTGTGTTGATGGCTGAAGCTACGATACCAGTAATTACTCCTATCAAGGAAGAAAAGGGAATGGGGACGATTTAAGGGTTGTTTACGTCAAGGTCAAGGGTGAGCAAGAAATGGTGAATGCTGTCATAGACACAGGTGCCCAGATGCCCGTGGTAAGACCAGATGTTGTCGAAGGACAAAGCATTGATAATAGAGGGTCAATTCAAATAACGTCTGCATTTGGGGAGCATGAAATGGGTGAAGTAAAAGATTCCAACATGGAATTGAATGACCTTAGGCCCGGTGTTGTGCCTGTCTCTAAAAATTTGGTTAACGACATGTTAATCTGTTCCTCTGATTATGAAGTATTAATAGAAAACTCGCAAATATGATTCGCAATCCTGCGAAACTTCGAGAACCTTCAAAGGAAGAAGGAATTATTAGTTCAACAGATTCAAAATCAGTTTGCAGCCAAGAAGTGATCACCAATCTACGTCCTGAGACTTACACACAGTCTTTATTGAATGTTCCAAACGGAGATTTGGTTGCAGTAAAAATTAATGCATCGAATGTCCAAACAAATGGACAAGGTATAAAAGAAAGCAAGAGAGAGGTTGCCTTTACTTGTGTATTTAAAAATAGAATCTTGTATAGTAATAGGCGGGGTCAGCCCCGTAAGGAATGTATTTCCGAATTTATTGACTAAATCCTGGTGCAATGTTGTCGTGATCTCATAACAGATATTGTTAAATTGGAGTTGAAAGCAGGATTGGAAGTATTTAAGGTTCGCGTGGATATTTTATGGGCAATAACATGCATTGGTTGCTTTTTGTCGCTTTTGGGATTGAAAAGGATTTTTCTTGCTTTCATTCTACTTAGAAATTGGAAGAAAAAGAAAAAGAGAATTTTTTTTAAATGGTTAAACCTAGTACAATATAGAAATTAACGTTTGGCTGGAGGTTTAAGCATGTAAAAGTACTGAATTATCCAGGTTGCCTGCTCCTGTTAAATAGATAAGATTTATGCCGATGATTATATATATACTTCACGTTTTTCAGTACCATAATTTCTGAAAACTGCTAAAGATTAAAACTTTGGCTTCTAAATATGCTTTGCTAGTACATGTTGTATAATTATTTTAGATTTTGTGCTATATTTTTAGTAACTTGATTTTTATATTTTAATATTTTTTTTTTTGAGTATTATTTGTGTTTGAAACTTGTATGGAAATTAATTTTTCTAGCATATTAATGTGATTTGCAAAACTATGTGGGAGTTGTATTAGCAAAAGCTCTTTTTACGTGATACCTGGAACAAAAAATTTCTCTCGTTTCTTGCCATGTATGTATGCATGTGTTTTTTGTTTTTGTTTTTTATAGTTTCTTTTCAGCAGCATCGTCCTGGAATGACGGATGAGCTTTATAAGGGGGAGGTGTAGGAGTGGAAAGGTCCATTAACACCTGCTAAAGGGGATGGGTAGTTCCCCTCCCCCTTGGAATGTGAAGTTTCACCATTCGGTCTTTGGGTACGACGGAGTGAAGTCATGTCCGAGTGTTGCTAACTGTATAATAACTGTTTTCTTTAAATGTTTTTTTTAATAAACCTTAATATTTAAAATTTAGACGCCATGTTCTTAATTTGTTTCCGTGCCCATGATTAGAATCAAACTTTAGTGAGACACACTCTTAATTCGTGATCACTATCAATCCACTCAAAAATTTACCAAATGGGCCTGAAATACTCTAGTATATTTTTTTCGAATATATCTGGAATTAATCATAGGATTCAAATAAAATTTGGGGCGAAAAAAGGTTAGTATGTTGCAAATGTTATTATTTTATAGTTTTCATAAACTCTTATAAATTTTTTTAAAAATTTTTTAGGCTAAATATTTAATTCATTATCACAATGAATTAGTTCCCTTAGAACCATAAAAAATCTTATTTTGTCCAGCTGCTTTGAGAATTAAGAAAGTTATGAAGGAAAGGACGTCTTAACAGAGGTTGTATGTTTTGCTTTTTTTCAATTTCGAATGAAATTTTGCGCCAGAGGAGGCATTAATTATTGATCGGGTTTCTTAATTGTTGAGATAAGGGAATCTGTATTTTATCTGAGCATTTTTCTATCTGAGAAATCCAGAAGAAAACAGTTTCAAGAGAAATAAAACAAACAAAAAAATTGCCCGAGTATCATAAAAATTATTAAAATAATTTTTATGATACTCGAGTTATATTTAAAGGTCCAAGTTTCGCTTTGGCACTCAAGTAATAAACACATTTTTGAAATCGAAATCCGTCCACGTGTCTCCTTCAAAGGTTATCATAGCTCGATCGAGGATGCGTGTCTGGAGAGAGCTTTCCTTATCATAGGCATTAGATATGGAAACACTGCAACGTGCCTACATCCAAGTTATGTTTTTAAAAGGGAGCGAAAGAGTTTATTGGGTCGCGTGATCCGATAGGAGGATTGATTATTAAATCATTTGTCATGATCTCTCTGGCTATCTCGAAATAAAAGTCTCAAAATGTAATTAAAGTTACACTAAAACTACTTGCGTGTTAGGATTACAACACGAGAGCTATGGGCGACAGATCTCGTCGTTTTGTGATGGGTACGACCAATGGAGCACTCAAGGGGGTGTCCTAAAAGTCAGAACACCCCCCCAGAGCCCTTGATTTTTTTTTCGATTAGCTTATAATCCTATGTATATATTACGTACAATTTCACTATGTATTTGTTATTAATAATTAATTTTATTAATTAATGCTAATTATTTATTCAATAATTAATTTTGTAGTGTTTTTGTTCCTGAAAATCGACAAAATCAAAAGAATATGCTGGGCGGCGTATTGAAGCATGATACCAAAATGCTGGACGTTGACCCTAGAGCCTCTCTCCCTTGAAAAAAATTTTGTGTGCGTTACTGGGGATGACACCTGAGTTGGCTCCCCTTTCCTAACTACTACACCTCACCGACGAGAAGATGCTGAGCCTCGACAGATTGTACGTGCATCAACCCCCTTCTACCCGGGGGTTGACAATGGCACCAGCATGGACGTCTTAGGCTCACTTCACACCAAACTATTCCGAGTCTGTATCAATCTTTCCAATTCACAGCGATTCGGAATGAACAGAGATTTGCCTTCACACCGCCACGGGTCAATCATTCTTCCATCAGTTGCTGTCAAACATGGACGCTGTTTTTAATATTTTAAGACGATTAACGTTTCGAGCCATTAATTTCACAGCTGTATTTTCATTTATTTTGAAGTTGAAATACATAAAACAAAAATATAAGAACGGTTTTATTTCATTTATTTATTTTATATTTTGCCTGTTAGTATGAAGTGTAATTATAGTCTGTGTGTGAAAAGTAGTAACAAATAATAAATATGTATTGTAACTATATTATAATGCAATTACTTTTACAAATGATATATCTAATGTTTTTAAAGGCATTTCAAATGTTGTTATATAGTACAGCTTTTGTAGCATATAACTATTTTTTTGATTGTGTATCTAAAAATGGTTTGCTAATACATTAGTGAATTAAAAATTTTACATGCCATTTACATTTTGTGTTTGTTTCATATAACAAAATTTGAGATCTATGTAGTAATAAAATGGAATCTTTTTAAAAAATTAAAATTATCGACAATATCGGTATTTTATTATATTTTAGCATTCTTATAAATATTTAAATTTTTTTCTCTCGCAAAATTAAATAAATTCTTATCAAATTGATCTCTGAAGCTATTTCAAACATCCTTCAGAATATTCCCTCCCCTCCCCCAAAAAAAACAACACATTTTGCTTTAAAGAATTAAAAAGTAAAGAATAAAGTTTTCAAATTTCTAAAATTGAATAAAATAATACATACAAAGTTAATTTTGTTATTTGCGCTAGATTAGAAGGGATAAAATACAGCCTACACACTCGGCGACAAGAACTAGAGTTAGTTTACATAATGAAAAAGAATACTATGAATACCACAGAGAAATATAAGCGCCATCTATTGGCATAAAAACAAACTCATGCTAACCCTAACAAGAACATTAAAATCTTTAAATATCTAAAATTAGCTTCTTTAATAGAAACTTTATGTGATATAATCACTAATAATATAAAAAACAATAAAAATAAACACTCTATTTGTTTAAATTCACTTTTTCTTTACGAAATAGTTCCCGGCTGCTGGTGAATCACGGAAGAAAATCTGACATGCCGAATCACGCGTAAGTCAGAATGACGGTGGATTGAAACGGTTTTGTTTGGTGTGAATGCGGGAAGCGAATCTTGGCTTATTTGAGCGGGAAATTACGAAGCCGAATCCTGGTCGATCAGACAAGTTTGATGGTGAATGAATCGGAGTCGTTTGGTGTGAAGGGAGCCTTAAGGCATGGGTCCACTGGGCCTCGTCTCATTCTTGATTCAGCCTTAATTAGATCCTGTTTGGAATCATTTCAACGGTCAAATATTATTTTCGGTTGTATTTTCCGAAAAATTGAGAATTTCGGACGATATGTCAACTGGCGACGTGTGAGAACCGTGGTCCATATCTAAGCTTAGGTCTATCACCATACACCATCAATACTCACTCAGTCAAAAGGCGGTGGTCGGTCGTGATGGTCGGTGCGATTGTAAATCTTACACATTTGCTTCGGATTATTGTTTATAAGGGTATTTGACAAAGTATGCAATCTTCTTTTATGGGTAATAGGAGGGGCCTACTTTTCATAGGGGCCAGGGCTTCTAGAAGTCTTAAGACGTCCCTGGGCACCAGGACTCGATCCCACGAGGCTTTCACGGCCACGTCATAAATCCGATCAATAAAGAGTAAAATTGTGTTATTCAGATAAAGTTGGGATTCTGTGTCAAAAAGCATGTTCTAACCGTAATACTGACAAAATCTCATTTATGGTAGTGGCGTACACAAGGGCAAGAATAGGTACAATTTATGAGACAAGGTGTAATACAAATAGGCTATCCAAAGTGACTCAATCAACTGAAAGTACAACTTACTTTTACTTGATTAATTTAACTTTCAATGTAAATGATATATTACCACACACAAAAATTGCAAACATGTTTTTTCAACTTTACATGTGACAAATGGTTTCATTTAAAGCAAAGATTAAAAAAAAAAAAACAATCAATGGAAAGTTTCCAAAATCAAAAGTTTCAAAAGCATTTTTTTAAATAAACCTATGCAGATTTTTACCTAAAAAAAATTGAGAGTACACCAATGAAATTTTTCTAATACCTCGCATACAAGGAAAGTGCAGTGTTTAATTGCATGTCCTTTGGCTTTTAAAAGGACTTCTAAGCATCGTGGTGCCGATTCGATCCGTTTTTTTTTTTGGTAATATCTGAAGATGTCCGCACCATTCTTTTAGCAATGTTTATTTTAAATGGGGCTCATTTTGACCTACAGAATTTCAATAACACTGATGTCGGGGGACTGAGGTGGTGTGTGTGCAATTGCTGCTTCCACATTTGGACGTTACGTGTGTTTGGGGTCCTGCTGGTGAATGAAAATTTCATCTAAACCCAAATTTCTATCGCTTTCCTTTCTATTGAGGCAAAGTATATCCAAGTAAACAGATGCTTACCTACTTCCATGATACCGGGCCCCCAAACTTTAGGGGTCCCGATGGATTGATTGAATATAAACGTCGCACTGTTCAGCTACACGAGGGCTTTTGGCGACGGACCACGTAATTTTGAACCATGGTCAAGTGACGTGGACGACACCTGAGCTGGCACCCCCCTCTCCTAACTACCACACCAACGGGAGGACGTTTCAGCTCTCGACAGATTTAACGTGCATCGCTGCCCTACACGGCGGGTCTTTAGTGGTACTGGGCTCGAACTCGTGACAAGGTCCGATACCTATACCACTCGGCTACCGCGGCCCCTTAGGGGTCCCGAAATATGTAAGGAAAAATCATAAAATATTTATAACCCACCAGTGGCGCACACCAGGGGGTTCCTGGGGGTCCGGACCCCCTAGCCCTTGATTTTTTTTCCGATTGATTATAATTCTAAGTATATAGTACGTAAAATTTAATTACTTGTTATTAATGATTAATTTTATTAATTAATGCTAATTATTTATTCAAAAATTAGTTTTTTACTGTGTTTTGTTCCCGAAAATCGACAAAATCAAAAGGAGCATGATACAAGAATGGTGAACTTTCAATCCCGGACCTCCCCCTTGAAAAATTCCTGTGTGCGCTGCTGTAGCCCACCAAAAAGGTTCCCATTGAATTTTGATACAGGGCCACTCGGAACTAGCTACGCCAGTGCAAGTAAGCTATACGATTCATAAGGCCATCTATATAAAATCTACATTTCCTACCCCAAATAAAGTCATACAACTTCAAACCATGTTTAACTGTAGGACGTAATTTTTTTTTATTCCAAAGTGGATATTGTGGGCATTTTTACATACGAGGCGAAGGCTCTATTATTGATGAGTTTTTACAAACTCCCAACGCCTTTTCTGAACGTTTTCAAACGATTTTTTTCTGTCAACTCGACTTTTATATCCAGCTTGTCTCTCACAGCTTCACCATTTACACTTCTGTTATATATGGGCCGTGGGTAGCCTAATGGTTAGAGCATCGGACTCCAGACCGGAAGGCCAGGGTTCGATGCCCGATGCCCCCAAATACCATCCGAGTACACACGGAGTACGTGCTCATTAAATCAGTGGGTCCGAAAGTCCTGTGTACTGAATCACGAGTGCAGGGGACAGGAGAATATTTCCTTCCCCTTCAGTTCCATGCCAAAATTGGTTAAGTGAAGACAGGTGGTGTCACCATATATCGTCCCTTCCAGGAATTTCACCGAGCTATTTCATTTGACGCCTGTATGGTGCTCAAGGCCTAGGCCAACGACAGGAGTACTTCCAGCCCCTTGCCACGATGAATTTCGTGGGCCTCGATCTGACTACATGTCAGACAGGGGGCATTAGAAACAACAACTTCTGGTGTGATTTGAGAATCTGCAACAAGTTAGCTTCATTCCTTTCAAAACATTCCTTTTTGCGACATTACATAGAATACAGTTCCTTCCTCTTCCACATTTATTTTTAATCGATAAATAATTTTTAAATTTTATAATGATTTTCTGGACACAAGTGGGTTTCTATGAACAAAGTAACGGCTATACATTCCCGTGGAACTTTAGAGAAAGCTCTATTATCCAATCATCATAATAAGTTGAACAGAGAATAATTTGTTCAAGTTACATATAAAAATAGATAGCAGTCCACATTGACTGCAGCACAGCAACACTGGTGGAGGGGTGAGCGGGAAACCACTCTCCCAGTTGATTTAGTCTCTGTTACGCTTTCATAGGAAAATGAAGGGAAAATGACGTCACATCTCCATGACAGCAAAGCCCGTCTTTCAACCATCTGCCGCATCTTAACGGAATGAGAAGGGATAAATTTCTTTAAAAACAAGGATTAAGAGAATATTATTTTTATTTCTACCAACAATTTGAGCCATTTCACGATAAAAGTTTCTTTTAAAATAATCTTAATACAAATTTCCTTACATCAACACTGTTTCTTTTCGAGGAGTCATTTTCAATTAAAAGTTTAGCTTTAAGTTCATCTAACAAACTTAATCTCCCAAACATGATCGTTGATAAAGTTTAAGATAAGGTTACGCAAAATTATATATTAAAAAGCAGTCTAGTAGAAAATATTTAGTGGTAGTTAAGCATATTTTTCATAAGTGTATTCTCAATTTTTTGAGGCAAAAATCTGCTCATGTTTATTTAAAATTCTTAAACTTTTCAATTTCGAAGTTTTTCGTTCTTTGTGGTTGTTATTTTTACTTTAAATTAAACCATTTGTTATGTGTAAAAAAAGAAATATATATATTTACACTTCTCAGCAAAGTGTTATTTATATTAAAAGTAAATTTAATCAAATAAAAGTAAGGTGTTCTCTCAATTGTTTCAGCCATTGTGTGTACGTGATGCCACGTAAAACACGAAGCGCTATTGCTTCACTTTTGCTTGGGCTTTTATGATTTCTCTGATTCATGTTATCAATCATAGATCATCTAAAATATACAGGTATTCAGGTAACTTTTCAAAGCATAAATATATTTAAAACCCTATTAATGCATACCCCTTCTTTTTTATAACTAGAAAAATAAGACAGGACTAGTCGAGTTAAAAAGGTTTTTTCCATAAAATGAAGGTTGATTGATTGAATATTAACGTCACGAGGGCTTTTGGCGACGGACCACGTAATTTTGAACCATGGTCAAGTGACATGGATGACACCTGAGCTGGCACCCACTCTCCTAACTACCACACCTCACCAACGGGAGGACGTTTCAGCTCTCGACAGATTTAAATTGCATCGCTGCCCTACACGGCGGGTCTTTAGTGGTACTGGGCTCGAACTCGTGACAAGGTCCGATACCTATACCACTCGGCTACCGCGGCCACTTAGGGGTCCCGAAATGTGTAAGGAAAAATCATAAAATGTTTATAGCCCACCAGTGGCGCACACAAGGGGGGCCGGATGAAGGAGTTACACCCTATGATAAAGTACGGCATAAATCATCACCATGCATTAAAATGAATATGTAAACAAATCATTAGGTAAGACATAAATGAAGAAAAAATTTGAATTTTAATCTTACCAAGAAAGGTCAGTTTCCTGAGATTTTACAAAAATGTAAAATATATTGCGTGTAATAAATTTAATCTCAGAAGCGACAGCTTTTCACATTTGTTGTTCTACAAAAAAATTTAAAAATCATTTGGTGAGAAAAGGCCACTTTATAGAAACAGATAAGTATTCCTTTTTAAGTGGTGAATTCTCTGAATAAATCAAACGAGATGTTATGGTTTATTTGTAGATTGCATTTTGATTGAAAAGAGGTTTAACTGTTAACAGAAACATATTCACGGACAAACATACTTCCTACCTTTATCGCGTCGACTATCTCTTTCAAGGCCAAAGCGAATAATCACTTAGAGTTTAGGAACTCCAGGTACCCTGGATAGGGTGGATACACGTTAAGAATCTCCTTACCGTCCTGTTTATCAGAATACTTTGGTATCGTCTTTTTAAAAGAAATTCCCCAAATTCTTTTACGTCCCATATTCGTAAGTAGACTTACTTGTTCCATTCTTTTGGGTAAGATTTATGGCTTCAATTTCTGCCTGCCACAGTCCCCCACCATTCTGGCACCAGGGATTGATTTCGGGGGAAGATTATATTTTACCTTGGTCAGGCGAATGCCATGAAATATTTCCGAATTAAATACAGCATCTTGATCCAGTTATTTTCCTCTTTCTCTTATTTCTAAAAATTTATTACAAGACAAGTTCAGTTTGATTCTTTTTGTTTTAAAATCTAATTACCAAGGGGTATGCCCTCTTCTCTCTCTTTCACTCTCCCCCAATCCTGTGACTACAGTAGCCAAGGGGTTATGGTCCCAAACTCGTGGCCAGCGTATGACGGGTTCAGAATCCAGGTGCCCATAAAGACCCGCTGTATAGAGAGGGTGATGCAAGTCACATCTCAATGGCCGTCGGTGTAGAAGTTAGGGAATGGGAGAGGAGTGCCAGCTCGGGCATCGGCCTCGTCACTTTACCGAGGTTCAAACTGACGAGGTCCGTCGCCAATAGCCCTCGTGTTACTTAACTATGCGACGTTAATGCAACATTCCCTCTCTTATTCTACGGCAGTGGTAAAATATTTTTCACATACTAAGACGACAAACACTGAGGGGACGCATGCCGACGTAGTAGATCACTTTGCCCTAATAATTTACGTTTCCGGGTGCACCAAAGAGGAGGTGGATCTGCATAGCACTCCAGGGGCCCAGAGTCCCCTGCGACTTCAATGAAGAGGTACATTTGGCGCGCTGCTGTGCACTCAGCTCTGGATCCATGTGGAGGAGATATCGGGAGGCCAGACACGTGATTTTCGGACTATACTGTGGACTTGTGTTTCTTTTATTCCCCTTGTCAAACTTTTCTGTTTCTTATTCTGTCAACAGTTGTCTTGTAATTCACCATTGGAAATAAAAAAACGACGACAAACTGTTGTCTGATATTTTCTGCAAGAATTTAATACTTTTTTTCTAATCGTCGAGATTGATTTATTATACATAGACCTTCTTTTAAAAATGTGAATTACATATTCACAAACATTTTCCCTAAATTTAATTACGATGTTGTAAATATAAAAGGATAATTATATGTTGCCTATTTTGCGGGGTTTGTCAAATATTAATGAATCTTTGTAATTCATGAATATGACAAGATTATATATTTCTAGTCTCCCCACACTTTTTATGTGCTGTTATAAGCAAATAAAGCAATACGCGTATGCAATTGCATATTTGGTGACAATACTTATGTAGTTTACATATATGGAATTTGTGGGGCATTTTTTAAGGTATTTTTGCTCACTCTACATTTTACAAATACTATGGATATGTTTGACAAAGCATTTTTTAATTAAGGTATCCGACTACGTTCAGAATCGTGATTTGAAGAAGATAGCATGGATAATATTTATGATTTTTAGTGTCACTTAGATTAGAAAACGTATATAAAATTTTAAGAATATTATTACAATAAAAAAATATTTAAGTAAAATATTTTGACAAAAAATGAACATAGAATGACCCATTTTCAAAACACATTCTCCTTTCATGAAAAAGGCTTCTATTATAATAATATTTTGCCTGTAAATAGACCTCTCTACAGAGGCTGAACTAGAATTTTTGAAGTATACAACTTAGAAGTGAATTTATACATATTTTACTACAACAGAGGGGAGAAATTTTAAGAAAAAAAACGCCGATGATTATTTCAATTGGTGATAACTCTGAAAATAATGTGAATTTTTCAAAATTCCTAGTTGAGACTCTCTAGAGAAGTCTACTTTGTCTAAGCAAAATATTATTAGAGAAGCATTTTTTATAAAAGGAGAACGTTTTGAAAAAATGTTATTCTAAGTTAATTTTTTGTCAATATTATTGTATTTAAATAATTTTTTTTTCATAATGTCCTTAAAACAATTTTATACATGTATTCTAATCTAAGTGACACTAAACATCATGAAAATTATCCATTTATGCGCTTTTTTAAAATCACGGTTCCGAACGTAGTCGGATACCTTAAGGATATGAGACTTTTGTTGTTGTTGCCTTCACTGCATTTTGTGTGTGCCTCCTTGTAATTTATAAATTATTCAAACACTGAAATTTTCATCTTTGCTCTTATTACAAACTGGAATAATTGCAGTTTTTACAAACATGTCAGCAGTTTCCGGTAGGTCTCCTTTTTTACTTCAGTTTGTTTTTTCACTTTTCCCTCTGTTTAGGTGTTTTCTTTTCTATTTGAGTCTAAGGAACACACAGTTCATTGTTTGAATTGGTTGAATAATTCATTGGTCCAGATGTAGATACCGAAGATATTACAAGTCTAGTTTAATCCCGCTATTCAGTATTACGACTGTTTTCGCTTAATGTTAAAGAATAGGACCCGAATTCGGATTATTTTCCACATACAAAAAGCTCCCACATTAATATTATCTTCTGGCGTCATTATCCAATAGGAAGTCAATTATTTGTATACGAGATGACACATTTTTTTCTCCTATACCGTAATGCTAAATGAGTTATCCCTTTGCGTGTTAAAAGGAAAAATTAAATATTTATGGAATGTTTTGAAATTTTAAAATGGCTACATTATAAACAAATGTAAAAATTACAATGTTGTAAATTTTCATAAAAATTGAGGCCTTTTTCTGTTTGAAAATATATTGCGTGTTTAGTACAGGGTCTCGTACACTTGGCGACGACAGCTAAATTTGCAATTGTCAGCAGATGTATTTACAATTGAATTTGCTGGGTATCCATTTTTCTTTCTTAATACTTAATTTTCTTTAAATGACAATATTTTTCTTTTGGATGATATTTCAGTTTTGTTACCTTATTTTGTTGAGGTACTATGAGTACATAAATATAATTACTTAATCTCTCTCTCTCTATTTATACACACCCAACCTTTTTTTTACACGATTGCGAAATAACACGGTACGTGAATTTAAAGAATTTCTTTTTTTACACCAATTTTTTGTTCTAGCACGAATTCTAAAAAAAATTGGGGGTTCGTGTCCTTTGGATGAGGATGATTTGATCCTATTTATGAGAGTTTAGGATATTAAAGAAATTGATAATGACGAAGAGTCGAAGGTGAAGTTCAACTATTAACATCTGGCTGACTCAATTCGCGAGGGCTTGAAATTTGCTACAAGTATGAAAAAACATTTTCTTAATCATGATCTTGACATAGAGAGTGCATTGAAATTTCAACGAATTCTTAATTTTCATGTAAAAGGATATCAAGAATTATATAAGCAACTTTAGAAACCAAAATAAATAAGTAAAAAATACAGCCGCAAATAACAGATTTGTAACAGTAAAAAACCCAACAGAGAGAGGGGGTCTTGAATAACGAACTAAATTCGACATTTGAATGAAGATTTGACATATCTGATGATGATAGGCATTTTTGATCCAGTTCGTAATAAACGTGCTAGTCCAGTGGTTTTCAAACTTTCACTACTGGAGACCCAATTTTCAATCATAATTTTTATCGCGCCCCCCTAAAAATAATAATGTACTGAATGCAATAATAATGCACTTTGGCGCTAAAGCTACAATAGGATCTTAATTATAAACCGTACAAATTAACAAGATAAGTATTAAATTTTGTATATATTACTTTTAAGTAATATATATATACATTTTTTACTTTTTAGTTCGATTCACTATAAAAGCGTGTTTTTTAGTTTGTTTTAAAACTATAATTTATTTTACAGTTATTTTTACTATACAGGATAAAAATCACAATTCCAGTGAATAATTTAATTAAGAGAAAATATACTTACCTACTTTCAAGGACTTTTCGATTTTTCTTAAAAAATTTGAGAAAAAATCCGATAAAACTAAAGAAAGTGTTCCAAATGTGCGTGTCCTTAATAAAGAACATAAATCACAAACACTTTTCGCTGACAACACAAAAACGTTATTTTTCAGCTAAACTGTCATATTTTGTTCACGTTTTTGTAGTTTTGCTGTTGTTTGATGATCTACAAATAGCATTTTGAACTTTTTCTTCCTTGTGTCTTTTTGACAAGGCGAAGGGCTACATTATGGCTTCATAGTTTTCTTCATACAGATCTTTAGGCAGCATTTGAAAATTTCAAATCAACTCAAACGTTTCATGCCTAACGCTTTTCTGATATTTACTTTCGCAATCTTGCTTAATATGCATTATTTCAGTAGGTTCTTCAATTGCTTGTTCAGTTTCAACTTCCTTCAATGGGAATCACAGATGCCCATTTTTTTAATATTCTGCTCATTTACATTTATAAATCATAATAAGTCGTACAACACAGCAATCAAAACCACAAAATTACAACTTCCCTAAAAAAATGACGGAGATAACCATACCAGTAAGTTCGAAGGTCAGCTAAAGTAATATTTTAGGTTAAAAAAAAAGGAATAAAACAATCTCGCATCGTGGGATTACAGCAAATCAAACAAAATATTTTTTTAATATGGTTATAGCATCAAAGATGGCTAATGAGCATTGGAAGTGGAATCTTTTTTTTATTATCACTAGATGATAAAAATAAATTATATCAATGTAAATGTGTATTTTTTATTTTGTCAGAAAGCATTTTGTTTTACTTCATTCCAAAAAATTATTTTTTTAAACCTTTTATTTTCAATATGCTCGCGCCCCCTCGCAGGGTTACCGCCCCACAGTTTGAGAAGCACTGTGCTAGTTAGTTTGTAATTTTATTCCTAACTTCAATTTGAATTTTCATATGTTGTATCTGAATTTTCATTGCACACTAATTTTATTTATTTATTTATTTATTTTGTTGTAAAAATAAATTATTTTTGTTTTATAAATAAGTAACGTGGATTTCATTATTACTTTTTTTGCACGGATTTTTGGTAAAATATGTGGAGATTTTTAAAATTGTGGAACATATCCCCACATTTTCCAGATGTCACGTATATTTTATACACGATTTTTTTTGCATTGTTTCCTAAGGAACGTATCTACCGTGTAAAAAAAGTTAGGTGTATAATATATGTGTGACTTCTCTCTCCTGTAACATTTCAATATAATATTTTAGTATAAAATTTTCCATTTCTGAATCTATGTAGCGGTAGTTGTATATAATCCTGTTTTGAAATTTCATAGGATAAATGCTATTGACAAGAATAACTTTCATTTAAAATATTTAAGTAGCATTTTAAATAAATAAAAGGAAAGTGAAAAAGAAAAAGAGTGTTGAAATCATTTGAAAATGGCTTCAAAACTCATTTTTATTTAATAATTCTCGTTCCCTTTGTAATATTTGTGATTGGAGGATAAACTTTTTCATTAATCCACCTTGAAAACGTCACAGAGACTAATTAAAATATTTCTTTATGTTAAAAATAAGATGTCAAAGCATTTTTTGTACCATGTGTAAGTTGCGTTCATGTATTTCTCTACGTCACTTGAAAATGTTCGCCTTTAATAGATCCCAGAAGTTTTAGTACGACTTAAACTAAGCATTTGATTCCAATGAATCTTCTATATTCTAAAAATATTTAGAAAGTAATGAGCATTTGCAGAACGTTTCACAATTCATTCGAAATTTATGATTTTTAACATTTGCGCTGGATTTTTCTCAAATACGGCATGGTTTTATAAAATGTTAAATCTTTTTTTCATCTATGTTTGATAAGCGTTTCATAAAATCTCTACTCTCTTTTCACCCTCTTTGAAGAAAAAATTCCTCCCATCACTTTTATAAATTGAATTTGGAGAATTTGCTCTTTAGAATAGTCTTTCCCCCTTATTTTTGTTGGTGTTTTCAATATACTACTACTTATTTCATATATAATAATATATAGTATTTTTATTCTCTCGTATATATTTTCTTCAAAAACATACTTTTTATTTAAAAGTTTTATTCCATAATGCACCTTAAACCTTTTAAACTTAAATTTCAAGTGCAGATTTTTTTTTATTTGAATATCGAGATTGCAAACTTTTTAAAAGATTAAAAAAACTTTATCAACTTTCGTCGAAAGACTCCTATTTTTAAAACTTCATAAACTTTTTTTTAAGACTACACAGTGCCCTACAAATCTCAAAAATACCGAAAAAAAAATTCTGCATTTTCTTGTGGCCCATATCATTGTGCAGCCCGCCACCAAATTTCAGGTCTGATAACAAATTAGTTTTTCAAATGTTCGAAGTTGTCTGAGCCTAAGTTTTGGTTCCGATTTCAGTTTAAGCATTTTTACCCTCTTAAATAGAATTAACTAAAATTATTTTTGAACACAATCAACTCTTTCAGTATGAAAGGTCTATTAGTTTCAATTTTCATTACTAAAATCATTTCCGCTTGATTATGTTTTAAGTTTTTTGAGTCATCATAATTACTTAAGACTGATTCAATGCCATTTTTTTGTTTTAAAAATATAGTTTACACAACTTAAAAGCTTTTTCAGTAATTTTTTCTTGTTAAGGAAATGCCATGGCCAAAACTTTCTCAGGTTACTTTGAGAAACAATATTTGAGAGAAATGGAATATTACTGAAAATAATATATCGAAAACCAGTCTTCACTGATACTGCAATAAGACAAGTATTTTGGCTACAAGTAAGGCAGATAAAAGGGAATATATTTCCATAATGTGCCAAACTGCATAAAAGTAATCTTATAGTAGTACTAGTATTTGAGTTATTGTTGAGTGACTTTAAAGCTCTTGCTAAACTTCCCCTATTTAAAACTGAGAGAAATTAAATTTTATGTACAAACCTGGAGCTGAAGTTAGTAGCATTATTACGTTGTACATAAAGGCTTTGTATTTCGAAACTTTTGTGAAAATATTAGGTTAAGATTAAGCTGAATAATTTGTCGTCGTAACAAATGCTATCAACATTATGCAATAATAAATTTTGAATTAGAAGAGAGAGAAATGTTTTCATTAATATTTAATTAAAGTAATGTTTTAAAGTACAAAGTAGCTTGGGAAATTTAAAATGAATTTGTTTTGACGAAACCCTCCTGCTCACCACTGGTACGCAGCTAAGAGTCCTGGCCTATCTCTACTGTTCCAGGGCTCTTCAGACGGCCTTGGCGCGCTTTAGAAGCGGTCACCTGCGACCTTTGTGCAGGGGGTCAAGTCTTTCTTTCCCTGTCCCTGCTCATCT
Organism: Trichonephila clavipes; assembly: GCA_019973935.1. NCBI lineage: Eukaryota > Metazoa > Arthropoda > Arachnida > Araneae > Nephilidae > Trichonephila > Trichonephila clavipes. The sequence continues at coordinate 70,650 of BMAU01007121.1, read as the reverse complement.
TCTGGGCTGCTGAGAGAGAGTCTGAGATCTCTAGTTATGGTTTCAAACAGTGCTAAAGTTGAGATTTTTTTTAAATTTCCAGGTTTAGCTAGAAAAATAATCATTAAAAATCAACAAGGGAACAGATTTTCAAATCTATACTAACTTTGGTTCACAACAATCTAGAAAACACAAATCCTTTAAAATGACTAAAATATTTTAAATTTGAACTTTTCATAAGGTTTTGAAAAAAGTTGAAAATTTCCTAATTTTTTGAATTTGCAAAATAATGGCTTGCAAAACTGACTTTTTACCTACAGAATCAACTTAATAATATAATCTAAATATACCGGCTGGGTGACGTGGTTGGCATTCAGGGTTGCGGATTCGATCTCGCCCCAAGTCGGTGGATTTTCATGATGCAGCGACGTATGATTATACGTCATGTAAAAGATCCTAAGAGTGCTCTCGGCCAATTAAATGCTAGTACAGAGAGGAAACTCCCTCTCGAAAGGAAACTGGGCTTCGAAATGACTGACTGTGTCTGCCCATAGGAAGCCGCACTAAAAAGAGCTTCCGGGGATGAAAAATTTCAATCCGCAGCCCATTAGAAATTAAAATATATATAAAACATAAATTTTTTTTTTTTTACTCCAAAAAAAAATTATTTTTTTTTTTTTGAAAAAGGGTACTGTGTAGCCTTGAAGAAAAAAACTTTAATGAACATTGTAAGTGTATTCTACTAAATTTAGTTTTTACGTTGTAGAAAGCTTATAAACATATTTTACATTTTTCAATAAGTTAACGTGTGTGTACTCGTTGAGGTTTAATGGTTCGACATTTAGCAATTTACGTCTGTATCGCGCAAATTTTTCGTAGCTGCTGTAGTCGTGAACTCACTGTCGCCGTAGAATTCTGTCGCTGCTGAAGACCCGTCGAGAAATTCCTTTAGTTGGGAAAGTTTGGACAGTAGGTCTGCTGCTCTTCTCGTCACTCGAGCTAGGTCCAAAACTACGAGGCTCGTGGCAAATAATCCTCGTGTAGCTTCAAAAGGATACGTTAAGGAAGTCGAATAATTATTAAGTCGAGCGAATCAATCCAACTATTTGCGAATTTTCCGCGTCATGTATATTTTAAGTAGGTTGCCATTTCAGGTTTTAAATAACTGTGATCCAAATTTGCCCATACCATGCCGGGTGCAAGATTGATTTTAGTTTAATATTTCTTACTGTTTTCAATCATTACTTTCAAAAACTCCTTACACGCACGAAATTATAAAATCAGAAAACCATGACAGCGCTGACTAGAATTTAGTTGTCTGTAAGTGAAGTGTTGCTTATAAATATAAATAGATACGTACGAAAGCGTTTAATAAATGGCCGCTGACCAGAACTTTAACAATTTTTCCGGAAAAAGAATTCAAGGCTTTTCATTACATTTCAAGGTCCTAAACTGACTCGCCAAGGTGACACTTCGACACTTTTTCTAGCCAATTCTTCCGGTCTTTCTGAATTTTGGCAAATGTTCATAATGTTTCATTGCTGAATAATAAAGAATTAAGAAATACAAAAAATGTTACTATAGAATAAATAACATGCAAGTGAAATTTTTGGATGTAAAATAATTGTACAATACTTATATCCAGTAATTAATCTACTAAGAAAATTTGCTTTCAAAAATAAAAGATTTGTTAAATTTGTGTAAGACACGTAATAACAATAACAAAGAAGTTAAAAGCATAGTAGTTACGTAGTGTCGCCCATCCGGTATAGGGGTTAGCCGTGACACTGACTGCCGAGCTATAGGGCCTGGGTTCGAATCCCGAAGAAGGCATGGGCGTTTGCAAATGTATAGTGTCTTTGCGGCATGAAGGTACTCTCGTGAGGTTGGTGAAACAGGAAGAGAAGAGGGAGGCCCCCGACCACACCGAGGGTGTTCTCCCTCAAAAATTGGGGTGGAACCGAACAATAACGTACTGTCACCTGTATGGTGCTCAAAGCTACGGATAACGATAGGCGTACATCTAGCCCTTTGCTACGATGAATTTCGAGAGACTCGATCTGACTTTGTCAGACTGGTGGCATTAGGAACAACAACAGTTAGATAATTTAAAATCGTTGTCCAACATTAGAGAAATAATTTTAACTAAAAAAGATAGAGACATTTGCATATTTATTATTTATTTTAAAAAAATAGCTATTTATATGACTTTAAACTAAAAATAATTTGAGTCGAATAAAGGGAGGATTTAGCAATTTTTTTATAAATTAATAATATGTTGCTTTTTGTGTAAAAATAAAGTACATACAAAAAAATGGTGAGTATAATTAAGTCAATATTTTTATTCTGAAAATATTCAATGTATTTTATAATAAATAAGACAGTCTCACACACGTTTCGAGGATGACATTATAAACATTCAATTAGGTTCGCTATTATTTTTTTAAAAAAAAATAATAGCGAGAAATTTAAAAAAAACAATTTTAGAATGCTCGGTGAGTTATTTCCACATGTAGCTCTTTTTTATTCGAGCAAGTAATATACGAAGTAGTTTTCACCAAAGAAATTATAAGGTTACTTTTCCGATGTGACATTAATAAGGAAACTTAAAATGACAGTTTTTTAAACTTTGAAATCTGTTTTTTTTTATCGCAAGTCAGGATCATTTAAGCGTAGGCTATCTTTCCAGGGTTAAAAAACTGAGTGTCAGACAAACATAAAATTTTTTTTCGTATGATATATAAAGGTATTAGTGGAATTTCCTTCAACCTATTCTTTGCGTACAGGTAGAATATTAAGACCAGGCGTCGGCAACTTACGGCACACGGGCCACATTTGGAATGCGGTTCAGAAACACTCAACAAATTTGTCAATTTTTGAATGGGTGAAAGTTGACAATTTTGAAGTGGAGCTAATTGGACAGGATTATTGAATTGGAATTTATGAAAAGCAGTATTTGTAGAGTTAAAAAAAATCTGAAATGTAACTCTATTTATAAATCCACGCCTATTTTAAATGATTGATTGTCACTGCTGCGGAGATTTAATTGTTTGAAGAAAATTGCATCTACTCTATTGTACGCTTTTAATTCTACACTTCTCTTCTACGTGAACAAATCTTTTCTAATGGGAAAAATATTTCGAGTTTGCAAAGAGAAGTTAAGAACTTAATGTTCAGAAATCGTGTCAAACTGAAAGACACAAATTACACCCCTGATATTGGGATATGAAGTAGAATGGTGCAGGGACGAAGTTCACAGAGAAATATTTATTCTTTTTTATTTAACTATACTGAGTGAATAAATATTAACGTCGCACTGTTCAGCTACACGAGGGCGACGGACCGCGTAATTTTGAACCATGGTCAAGTGACGTGGACGACACCTGAGCTGGCACTCCCCCTCTCTTAACTACCACACCACACCAACGGGAGGACGTTTCAGCTCTCGACAGATTTAGCATGCATCGCTGCCCTACACGGCGGGTCTTTAGTGGTACTGGGCTCGAACTCGTGACAAAGCCAGCCACGATCCGATACCTATACCCCTCGGCTACCGCGGCCACTTAACTATACTGAAGATGAATACTTATGTTATTTCTTATTTTAGTATAAACGTTTAAAATGTACCTAATACACGTACAATTTTAATTTATTTATGTTGAAGGAATAATTACATTTTGTGTTGTTTATTTTTAAGTTAATAGATATAAATTAAATATTTTTCAGTTAATAAATGATGCAAAATTAATATATAACAAAACTCTATATTCTTGACCTCTATTCCCTAACTCTGGATGCATTATTGCGAGAATCAAATTGCTTAAAATGTTTCCTTCAGTGTAGTTTGTTCAAAATGTTTTCCTGGATCACAGTGGTGTAACGTACACCCCTGCATCACGGGGGAGAGGAGTGCAGGATTCTAGGGGGCCCAAAGCCTGACTGCCGCCGAGTATCTACCCTTTGTAGAATCCAACTGGGGGCCCGAAACCTGGTTTTGAAGGGGGGCCCAAATGTTCTCCGTTACGCCACTGCTGAATCCTATTGGTAGGTTGGTTTTTCACGCCACATGATTCAGACCTTACTTAGACAAGTAAAAAATAGTCAGATTCTTAAAATTGGTTCTAGTCGGTTAGAGTAGAGTTTGGCAAAGCGCGGTTCCTTGCTTAGAAGATTGCGGCTCTTTGTGTCTTCTGCTTGTAGGAATTATTATAAAAAATTATACGTACTAAAAATTGTTTCCTTTTCTCTTTTTCCTTTAATTATTCAGTGAAAAAAATCACTTGCATTTACATGTACAAGTAAGTAATTGACTGGCTTCATACAGTTTTTTAATATTGTTTTATTTCTATATTATAAATTATTTTTTTACGAACAAAACTTACAGAGAAGCAGTGAAAATGTTACAATTATTTCTAAAGCAATAAAAGTTCAATTTATCGGTAACATTGCCTCCATGAGAAGACATACATTAATACAATTTTCAGCAACGATTAATTAGTTGCTTAAATTAGTATCTAGAATACTCTTGAGTTCGAACAATAGATTCTTAAACCTCCTAGAGAAATGACCGAATCTTACTTTACTAAAAGCTTTAAGGTTAATAAAAAGAATGTTAAAGTGACTTTTGTGTGCAAGAACAACCAAAATAAAGTTCAATTGTTAGTGTAAACATAAAATTCTAGAATTAAGCACTTATGGTACTATTTATACAGAATTTCTTTCATGAAGCTTGAAATTTAAATTCGTAACTTCATGAAATTATCACAATGGTTGCTTTCGCATTGAGCTAACAGAAATAAAAATATCTTCGATAATTATTAGTTTTTGAAAAAACGTAAAATGTTACTTTGTATAAAACTGTATTCACACAAATACAATAAAAAAATATTGGGTACGAGAGTCATTACATATGATCGAGACCGCTTTCAGATTCCCCCTCTAGCGCAAGCGTATGCATATAAATACTTATGCTCTTTGCTAGTTAAGCTTTTTCATAATTTGTTTTATAACACTTCCGTCTCAAACATTTGCCAAACCCTGGGTGAGAGAAAGCAACCATTGGCGATTGTTTTTCAGAGATGTCGCCACCAAGAACATTGTAGTTCTTATCCGATTCGATAAATTCGCTCTACAGATAAAAATATTCGAATTCAAATTAGAATGAAGTCTCCTCTACTTTACCAATTTACAATTTTAGAAATCACTCTAAGCCAAAATTCCCCGTGTTTCCTCTGAACTCTATCACAAATTTAGGAGACTCTGTCACTTTGGTACTATCGCAACCATGCCCACTTTCAAGCTAACTCACCCACTTAGCAATGCCGATTTCGCGCATGTCGTAGGCGCTGATTTGACAACCATGTACTCCTTTCCATATTTCTCCGCTTGCCGCCATTTTAAGCCTAACCGTTCGTTGATGTGGCAAGCTCGTATACTAAAATCTGAATCCGAATTTACCTCATTCTTACATAATTAAATAAATAAAAATACTATAATTATACATTATATATATTTTAATAAAATTACCATTATTATTATTATTATAGTTATATGTAATAATAAAACTAAATAGTAAAAATTAGTTATTATTTTCCTTCCACTGATTATTATTTATTTATAATTATTTTTCGCATAGTATCTTTCGGATACTCGCTCCATATTTTCGTCAACGTATTCCGGTTTTATTCAATTCCGCCAATAGGGTTGTGTTTGAACGAAAGAGTACCGTAATTTCTTATATAATGTAATAATTCCAGTTATTATTGTTTCATTTGATAGTGATGGAACGAAATCGCGTTGACGGATGCTCAGTTCTTTGTACCGGAAATGTGATTTGATGGAAAAGAGAAAAGAAAGCGTCCTTTGTGCGCGACAAAAGCGCGGACTGTGGTTGGGAAGAAGGTATTTTTCTGATTTCAAAGAAACAGATTGACAGGACCCCCTTCCCATGCAAGCAGCGGCAGGTAAACACATGACGTCATACTCACGTCATCAAGACGTCACTCGCAGCGTGCGATTCCAAGGGCTCTCTTTCAAAAATTCGGGTGGAAAAAAAATACGTTTTTCCCCCCCAAATGCTTCAGAGTTAAATAAAATCTTGAAAATAAAAAAATAAATTCAGAAAGAGGCGAATGAAATGAAAGTCTCTTAAATTATTACGAAATCATTTCTTTGGGAAATAAAATGGAAAAGGCAACTGCAATATCGGGATCCCGCAAAAGTATTTTTTGAACGAAATGCATTAGATATAAAGTAAACGTGTGACATAGGAATCAATAAAAGATGAACACATTTTCTTCTTTTTCCTTCCGACAACTACGAAACGAATTTTTGAAAATCCTAGAAGAGAAACTACATTAACATTTAGATAAACATTAGAACTTTATGTTGAAAATTACCAATGCGCTATTTTAAAGCTGTTTTCGGCAGATGTACGAGAGTCTGAACTTGACGCGGAGCACATTTTAAGAAAGAAAAAATGCCTCAATTTTTATAAAAAATTGTGCGACACTGTAACTTACGGATTTGTTTATAATAGAGTGTTCTTAAAATTTCAAAATATCTCATAAATAATTAGTTTTTCCTTTTAACGTGTAAAGGGAGAGCTCATTGAGCGTTACGGTATAGGAGAAACACATTTTATAAAAGAAAACATGTATCAACTTGAATAAAAATGATAAAATAAGTCAGTAGCGCGCACAGAACCATTCTTGTATCATGCTCCTTTTGATTTTGTCGATTTGGGGGAACAAAAAACAGTAAAAAACTAATTATTGAATAAATAATTAGTATTAATTAATAAAGTTAATCATATTAAAAACAAATATTTAATTAAATTTTGCGTATTATATACTTAAAATTATAATCAATCGGGAAAAAATCAAGGGTTTGGGGGTCCAGACCCTTAGGACACCCCCCTTGTGTGCGCCACTGAAATAAGTGATTCTCTACTGCAGGGATGTCCAACCCTAATGACCTTGCAGGCCACTTCGGAAAAACATTATAATCTCGCGGGCCGCACATGAAAATATGTACCTTTATATCAGATTTGGAAACAAAAAAATAATTGTTGAGTGAAAATTTAAAACAGAATAAATTAGTATTATTGTTTTCATTATTTTTCATGTATATAGACATTGATAATATAATAATGTTTACATAATATAATAATACAACAATCAAATAATGTTTAAAATATTACAGTGGTCGCCATTTTCTTGAAAATTACGGTGTTCCTTTCGAATTGATCTTTCGTTACTCATTGTTGAAATTTGATAGTGCTGTCATTCGCAAACGATTAAGTATGCATTGCTCTTTTTCTCAACCGTCCTTTAAACTATAAAAAACATCTCTGACTGCCTCTTGCTTTTTGAGCACTCCAAACAGAAAAGGAGGAGGAGAAATAAAAGTCACACACATATAGAATCATGTACCATCCATAGTAAGGGATATGCATAATGCAATTCGGAATTTATTAAAAAAGTAATTTATTATAGAAAAATCAAAAGTAACTGTTTGATAAAATATAAATCTATTTTAATCTAAAGTACATTTCTATTATCAAAATGGATTTATTTTAAAACAAGAACAGGTATCAGGCAAATACATTGTAGATTTATATATATATATCGCCTCAAATAAATTTCAAAATAAAAAACTTTAAAACCAGATATTTAAAAATTTTTAAAAAGAGTCGGTGGGCCGCAACTTAGGTACTGGCGGGCCACGTGTTGGACACCCCTGCTTTACAGGATAGTGAAGCAAGAATGTAATACATGTTAGAGTACTTTGATGTGTGAAAAAATAGTCCAAATTTGGTCCCTATTCCTTAACATTAGCGGAAGACAGCCTTAATAGTTTTTAATGTTCACCAATTTATGTTAATTGTTTTCCCTTGAGATCCATTTTTACTGTAACTCAGGAGAATTGAATTGTCAGAGAGAAGTGTCTCGAAAATTGGGCCTCATGTGGACCGAAGTGCGGTCCACTTTATGAAAATATCGGGTTATCGGGAATGGGATTAAAAAATGAATACGCACTTCTTTAGAAAATCTAGTACTGCATTTGTATGTATTATTTCTTTGAGAATATACTAATGAAAATAAACTGCTCAATTACCCTTAAACAAAAGAAAAGTACGTACTTAAGGAAGGCATTCACTATATGAAAATTAATGAATTCATAGCATATAGTATATAGTAGTAGAATAAGTCATTAAGCTACTCACAAATGCATTTGGCAGGATTTAAAGTAGTAACAAATACCTCCAAATAACGGTGGTCGATGGCATAGAGTTTTATGATATTCAATTCATATTGAGTAGATAGCATTCACTCGCAAACGTAATGCAGTCTCAAAAATGGCGATAGTGCTGAATGATTGTAGAAGAGTAACGTGCTGTGGTCATGGGCGACAGGACTTGAATAAAAAAATATTCACAAAGAAATATTTCCAGTTTGTGGAGAGAAGTGCTTATCACACGTAAAGCAGTGTGCAATTGTGTGAAGAAATTTTCGCGAGACCGTTCCAAAATTGTGGATGAAGATGGAAGCGGCCATCCAGTTTGGATTGCGATCAAATCAACTGAGTAACATGTGCAAGAATTGATTCGGCCTGGTTGAAGAGTGGCTATTGACAGCATCGCAACGACAATAGGATGTCCCCGTGACTTAGCAAACAGCAAAATATATATACATGATCGTTTGAATTTCCGAAAAATGTAAGTACGTTGGGTCCCCCGGCAACTGACCGAGAAACACAAAAAAAGTCTCGAAAGGGGCATTTGCTTTCATTTGTTCTGTTTGGTCCAAAGAAACAACATCTGGTAGGCAAACAATTTGCAAATGACGACGACGTTCAACAAGATGTCCTGCCCTGGATCACGCAGCAATCCAAATAGTTTTATGCAGATGAAATTGGGTCTCTGATAAAACGATGGGACAGGTGCATCAACGTTGCTGGAAATTATTTGGAAAAATAGAAATTGTTTCCAAAGATTATCCTGTTAAATTATTTTTTGTTATCATCTTTTCTTACTTAATGACTTTTCCTCGTTAATTTGCCTGATCGGATTCACCTCAGAAAAATACTTTATGAATGCATAAAGCTGTCTATAATGAAAATTAAGTAATTGAGATTTTGCAAATACTGGCCATTATTTTTTTAAGAAATGCGTAATGGCCTGTTGTCTTCCGTACTGCATTCCGCATTTTGCTGCTTCATCACGAAGACGACGAAGAAGCAATAAATCCATTACCGACACAACTTGTTGTTCAAAATACTGAAGGGCAGTTTCGACAAACTTTAGTCTCTCACTATGTGATGTTTTAGGAGTTTGTTCGGTCTCCTCAAAGTTAGCATCTTCGTCGTTTTCAAGCATTTTTTCATTAGCTGTGACAAACAGCAGCAATAATTTCTGCATCGAACATAATATCTTGTTCAGTATCGTTCTGGATATTCGACCTGCAAGGGTGTGGCCGAGTTATACGGATTGTAGGGTCATCGAGTACGAAGTTTTCGAGACAACTGTACTGCTTTTTATGAACAAGTGTTGATTCTTAAAACCATCAACATTGGGACTTATTAAACTATGTTCCAACTATTTACACATAGCAGTGATATAGACTTCTAATTTTAGCTGTAGATAATAAATATCTAGTTATCCCTTTTTAAGTAAATGTAAATTGTAAGTATGATACAACAGGTCTTGTGTTGTATATATGTTTTATAGAGGAAGTCTATAAAGGAAAGAGCATTATTTACAACAAATAGTCCCACACTGTTAAAAAAAACCGAAATGTGAAGTGAATTATAAAAAAATTGTTTTCAAAGCGTGAAAAAAAAATGATCTGATTACTTTTAGGACAAAAAAAATCGTTGGTAGTTAAAGTATTTTTTTTTCAATTTTTTTGTGATTAATTTCAAAAATATATAATGAGTCTAGCAAGAAATTCATTGAGAAATTGGCCCAATTTTAATCTGCATAAATCGGTAAAACTGTTTATTTATTTTCATGCAATTGCTAAGCCATTTTTTAGATTGCAAAATTAATTACATTAACAAATGGATCACATAAATCCCAATTAATTATAGTAGTTAAACTTTAATCGATTTTTTTAACTTTTTATTTTAATTACATTTGTGTGAGACCCCTACAGTTTCACCAAAATATTCATTTTTACCATTTATAATTAGTATAACAAGAAAATGTACAAGTCAAATGCAGTTGTTCTAATGTACACGCAGACGCGCGTGGGAGCTTTATACATAAAATTCATTTGATGGAAATAAATTAAGTTTCATATAATTTCGACACCTGTGATCGAATCTTTTAATATTGATCTTTTAATATTCAGAAAAATTTATAAAACAGCAAGCAATTTTGTGAGCGTGTGTTCATGTAAGTTTTTTTCTGACAAACTTCTGAAAAAGTTTAGATATTATTTTCAACATTTTACATTTTGTGTATTAAATATTTTTGGGGTGCAATTTGGGGGAGGGGGGGTTGAGTGATTTAGCTTTATGCTTATGCGGCGATCTTTCTTGGAAGTTAAAAGAAAATAAAAGATGCCAAAAAAGGGGACGAAAACAAAAGCAGAAATGATTGAATTTTTCTCCTGTTATTTCTCTATGCGGAAACCCAACGTGTTTACCAAGTTCTCTTAGTCCCCCCCCATCCTCTCTAGAATTTAACCAGAACCATAGTTCTTATCAGGTACAAGTAACAAAACTTTCCAAATATTTTGCATAGGATCCCCACTTGCAAAGACCCTTTTGGCGACAGTTGGGGTTATTTTAAAAGATAAAACCCGATAAGAAAGAAAAGGAAGCCTTCTCTATATAGAAAGCTTTTGAAGGCACCTACATACCGAGCGACACTTTCGATTACTTCCAGTTTAGCTGCCTAGACATCCACAAAGCGATTATTTACATTTTTTTAAAAAAAATGCTCGATGAAAATTGTTATTTTTCTTCTAAACTGAAAAAAAAAGTCTAAAGAAAAATATTGCAGGCAATGCCATAAATTTTGTGTAATAAACATACAATATTATTAAAAGAAAACATTTTTTTATAAGATAAAGGTAAATATTTTCAGTGATTCTAAATTCACAATATTGTCGCACACAGGAAACATTTTTATAAACTTTTAAAAAAAATTAATCTTTACATTCTTTCAATCGGCCGTTACTCTTATCTGTGTGTCAAGTAAAATTGTGTTGCATAAATAAGTTATCAGATCCATTATATATATTCCACACATTCACCTAGTGGCATGCAGCTGCAACTCACCTCAATAAATTGAATTTTTATTAAAAACTTAATAAGAATTCTCTTCATATATGTATTAAGAACTTTTCTTCATAGATCGCAAAATTTTATTGAAGAATCACGGAAATTTTACAATAGATTTTAAGATACTGAAAACTCTCCCAATAATGTGTACTAAAGTTTCCCTTCCCTTTTGTACTTGATGACCACGGGAGTGTTTATTAACGCTGCGCCGCATTATACAGCTACACGAAAGCTATTGGCCACGAACCTTATAGTTTTGAGACATGGTCAAGTAACGAGGGTGACACCTGAGCTAGCACCCCACCCCATCAACGGGAGGACTTTGGGCTTCGACGGATTTAACGTGCATTGTCTCCTCTACACGGTCATCAAGAACATTTGGACTCAAACTCATGATACTTCGGCCATGAATCTTTGACCATAGCCATTAGGCTACCGCGGCCACACTTCATGGGCGAGGTAACAGAGTGGTCAGCCTTATCTCTATCGAGTCGTGAGTTGAAGTCTTAATACCACTCAAGATCTGCCATGTGCGGAAGTAATGCATGATAAATATGTCGGACTGGCGAAGACGAATTTTCGGCGAGTGAGTCCTTGATCGTGGTTCAAACTGTCCGTTGCCTGGATTCCAAGGGTAGCTTTGAAATGCGACGCTAATAAACAATGAATCCATTTCTTAACCACTTGCCTGATTATCCCAAGTTATCTCGGGTTCGTATATATTGCAGTTTATTATCCCGTGAAAACTCGGGTGAAGCAGAATTTGTCAGTACGACCTGACAAATTCTGCTCAAAAATATTCAGCTTTGATTGGCGCAAAGTTTTGTTGGTTTCGCGAATCTTTTGGCGGGATTATTGTTTAGTACACGTCGGCTTGCGGATGCATAAAGAAGAAGAGAAATTAAAGAACTGCGATGGCGCGCGAAAGCGATGCTTTTTTGATATTGAAAAGAGTGGAACTTCTGTATGGAGCCTATACATTTTGGACTGCAAATCAGGAGTTTCACGATCACCTAAACAATCCAGAAGGGAATTTCAGAAAATCATCGGGGCGAGTTTTCTGCCACATCAGCAAGACCCAACAGTAGACCACTAAGGTTAACCCCATGGCATTTTCCACATGTTATTCCTGCTAGTCAAATGCAACGAGACAGTATACTTTGTGCTCCCGTAAAAGATTGCATAGGTAAGCCAGTAAGAAAAGAGACCAAATACCAGTGTACAAAATGTCCGGTATCACTTTATGTTGTCCTTTGTTTCAAAAACTGTCATTCAAAGACTAATATCTAAATTTTTTTTATTTGCCCGAGATAACTCGGGATAGTAAACTAATATTAAATCTAAATGCATTTACACCTGTAAGAAATTAAAAATTAAACTTAAAACCTACATATTTTGTTTGTTTCGTTTCCTTGTATTTAATGATAAAATTAAAAAATGCGATCATTTTTTACAATTTTTTTCAAAAAAAATTTGTAAGGGAAGCGGTTAATACTTCCATGTGCAATAAGTACTCCCTTCTAACAATCTCTGTCTCTATTTAAAAAAAAAAACGAAAAATAGGATGTTTTACATTTTATCTTCAGGATGGCAATAAACAACATTAAAACAATAATTAAAATTTTACTTTTGTGAAGAGTAAAAAACTTACCCCTCTTATACATTTAAGGCTTATCATTCTTTTTGTTGATGTTCTTGCTTTAAATCAGTTATGTGTTTTACACAATTGATAAGGATAATTTCATTTTATTCTTAATGTCAAATAAGACTCCAGTCGCACACACACACACACAGTTTACTCAAAGCTAGCTGTCAAAAGATTACTGGATTCCCGAAGAAAAATATATTTCTTTTATATCTATAATCCTGCAGTATATGTTTATCTGATTCTTTGTTTAAAGCAGGTGGAAAATGATTGTTCTCTTTTATCAACTGAGTATTTATTTGTTCGTAAGTTACTCTGTTCAAAAGAAATATTTATCTTTGATAAATATACAGTAATAAAAATTCAGATGTTTTAAAACCTAAAAGGAATGTCCCGAATTGTGTGACCCCTGAATCCGTATGGAAGGGATTTCGATCACATTAAAAACCCCTTTAGTAGAAAGGTTTCATTTCGTTCTGTTATTGTGTTGTTGTTAGTAATGCCCCCTGATCAAACCCCACGGAATTCATCACGGCAAAGGACTAAGTGACGTCTGTCGTTAGCTACAGCTTTGAGCACCATACAGATGACAGAACGATTTAGCTCGCTTTCACCCCAATTTGGAGAACACCCTGGGGGTGGTCAGGAACCTCCCACCTTTCTTCCCCATCCATCAACCTCTCAAGAGGATTTGCGGCTCGACGGCTATTTAAAGTACCCCCATGCCGCGAAGACACTATACATTTACAAACATCAATGTCTTTTCCCGGATTCGAACCCAGACCCAGCGGCACAGTAGTCAGCGTAGCTAAGCACTATACCGGTTCTTATTTTAACTTGAATCACTATAGGAAACAAAATGAGAGAAAATCTTTTTCCTCCAATTAAAACAAAAGTTTTTTATGAATGGAGGAAATGGAGGTGGGGCCACAAAAGTTTTGTCCTATTTTCCCAACAAAACACATTGGGAAAAAAGTATTGTCGCGGTACTTAACGAATTAAGGTTTGTAAGACGAAATATCACTCCCCCCCTCCATCGACGAATTCTTTTATCTTTTTTTTTTTTCGTAGCTTCGGGCTCGGAAAGAGAAATAAATAGGTTAGCGTAAAAAATCTCGATCGTAAAAAGTTTCCTTTTAAATCGAAAATACAATGTGTGATTCATTTTGCTTTCACTACCCCATAAGCGACTCGCTTTGGATATCAGGATTGTGGACTCTATAAAATGGATCTGATGTGCACTTGAAGACAATACGAGGTGTAATGGCGAGTTACTTTTGAACCACGATCCATTGATCAGAACGATTTCTTACATCACTTGACAGTAGTTAAAAATGAAGCGGTCCTTCGCCAATAGCCCTCATGTTGCTTTAGAGCAGTGATTCTCAACCACGGCACTTTTGCGTCACGCCAAATTTTTCAAGTGATAACTTCTACAGGTGCGTTTTGCTGGAGAGGGAACTTGAATGAACGTCACACTCGGGTTTGTAACGCTCATTCGGAAAAAAGAAAAGAAGGGACGTTTCCCTCTGCCACTCCAAAACGACGTGAAATGCGGTACTTTATTCCACCACCAACATGCCGCACAGTGGGCAGTTTTCCCAATCTGGCGCTCGGAAAGTCCAAAAATGAAATTGCGCGAAATTATATAACAATTTATGGTCCTCATAGGTTCCCTAGGCATGTGGTAAACAGTTTTTGTCAGTACGCAAATGGAAATCGTCAACAATTGTCGGTTTAGATCGGGTTTGTACTTGCTACAAGAAACACTTGCGAAAGCCTCCTTTTCAGTCGCAAGTCCTATCATTTCCTCTGAAAACGATTTTGCAGATTTTAGCGGGAATTTTTTGAAAATAGATACCATGAGAGAGTAAAAGTAATTTCTTGATTTGACTTTCAAATTAGGTTCAAGTTCGATTAAAAATTGTTAAAACATAACATATAGCACATGTCAGTATGTAACGTATGTCAGTTTTTTTGTGTTTAATGGACTAGAACTTTAGAGATTGACACGGATTGATCACAGTAACACTTAAGTCACATAGAGTAGAGATATAGACCTTTAATTTAATACAAAATTTAGCTGCTACTACCTGTTACTCCCAAAGTTATGATTTTTTTTTCTGCGTTGTTCGATGGTATTACTTGGCGTGCCTTATTCAATGTGTGGAAGGAAGAGCAAGATACTAGCGCAAAACTAATGATGTTTTGAGTTTAATTAGGACAACCACGGACTTTTATAAATGTGAGGACCAGTGGCAATTAAAATTTAGAAAAATGGTTAAAAATTTCTGCCCGTTTATAGGGGGGAAATGGATGAGGTGCCACAGAAATGAAAAGTTCTTCTCCAAGTCGAATGATGCTGTGGTTGTCGGGGGAGTAAGATTTATATTATATTTTATTATTTTTAAGAAAAATATATGGCTAATATATTAGTGTGGTATTTTATGTTTATTTAAGCTTAGAATAATTATTTTTTCAGAATTATAAACTTTAAAATGTTTTTTCTCGTTTTGTGTTTTGTCGCATTCAAAATACTACTTCCACAATTATTTACCAATCACTTTAATTTTTTTCCCTGTGTCTTATATGCAAAGCATGTAACAAAATTAGGGATCTATTTTGCTGCAAATAGACCCCTTTTTTAAAAAATTGAAATATGGGAAATGTTAGACTTTTGGTTGAATTTTAACCTATATATATGCCCCAGACATTCACATGCTTTGAATCTGCATTAGGGTCCAGAATCTGGCAATAACTTATTTATTGCACTCAGATTTAGCGTGGGCTCTGCATTTTTAAGTGCAATTTTTAGGTAAGTTACCACTATCTTGTAATGGATTTAGATATTCCTATCCATTAACTTCAATAGGTTTTTGCTCAGTATTAATTACATAAAGTGGGAAGGTTGGCTGGCCAAAAAAAACATGTTCAACCCCACTTTTATATAACATATATTAGCTGTAACTAAGTCACCAATGTTTATAATACTACAGCATCCATTTTATAATTTTTAATCTAGTGTCCTTCATTGTATGTTTCTGTGGGGTTTTTTTTTCGAATGTGATTGATGAATGTTTATCGCTTGTTTGTAGAGAATTAGACATATATATATATATATATATATATATATATATATATATACACTCTGTCGCAAAAAAATATATGCACCCAGAAGAAATTGAGCTACATTCACGAAATATGGTATGCATGTAGTGTATATGAAAATAAACAAATGATTAAAAATTCAGAACAAAATATCATTTTATTAAGCGGTTACAGCTTGCAAAAGGTTAAAAATCAGTAAGTTGTAAAGCCACCTCTGGCAGCTATACAAGCCGAAATTCGGCGTGGCATCGATTCAATTAGATCACTTATGACCCCCTGTGGAAGATCCTGCCATAGTCTTTGCATCTGCGCAGTTAATTCTCTTGTATCTCGGGACGGCTGCAGTTGCCTTCCCAGCGCGTCCCAGACATACTCTATTGGCGAAAGATCTGGTGACCTGGCAGGCCATGGTAGGACGTCATATCCTTGAAGACATTGTTGGGAGAGTCGCGCAGTATGTGGACGAGCATTATCCTGTTGATAAATGGCACCTGGGCGACTTGATAGCATGGGTAGCACAATCGGCGTTAAAATATCGTCCACGTATCTGCGAGCTGTCAAAGTGCCTTGAAGGACCACTAAAGATGATCGTGTGTCCCAAGAAATTGCTCCCCACACTGTCACACCTTGTGAAATTGCTGTATGCCGCTCGACAATAAATGCCGGATCGGACCGCTGGCTGGTGCGCCTCCAGACACGTGTGCGGTGGTCATCAGCACTGAGACTGAATCGGGATTCATCACTGAAGATGACACGTCTCCAGTCTGTCACACTCCAAGTTGCCCGAGGTCGGCAAAATTCCAGTCGACACTGCCTATGATGTGGGGTCAGTGGTAAGCGTCTTAGCGGACGTCGGCTCCTCAAGCCAACTTCGGTCAGTCGTCTCCTTATGGTTTCTCTTGATGGCACTGGATGTCTGAAAGGAGGTAAGTGGCGTTGAATCGATGCTAGCGACGTTGTTGGTGCCGAAGTGGCCACTCTTCTGATTGCACGATCCTCGCGATCATTTGTGTTCCTGGGACGTCCTGACCCTCCGCGACGGTACACTCTACCTTCTGTGATCCACTGTTGCCAACACCGAGCAAATACCATATCGCTCCGACCGAGGTGGCGGCCGATACGTCTATTCGACCAACCTGCTTCTCTGAGGCCTATTATACGGCCCCTATCAAAGTCCGTCAGCTGCTCGTACTGCCGGCGGTTACGTCTTAGAGGCATCCTAAGTCTCAATATCGTCTATCAAAGTCATCAGATTCGTTTGGATAGCCGTACGTTGCTCGTACTCATGCTTTTAAACTCTCCCAGTTGCGCAACTAATATGCGCATAGCACACTTAGCCTTGTCTCATTGGCTTCGAAATTTTAATCATTTGCATATCTCTTACCAGACTACATTCTTGCCGAGTTTCGTGATTGTAGCTTGATTTCTTCTGGGTGCATATATTTTTTTGCGACAGAGTGTATATATATACATATATCGACATTTTATTATTTGTTCTCTCCAAAACTGATCAAGGTATTGTAAAATCGATCCCTAAAGGTGTTTAAAACATCCTCAGAAATATTACAAACATTTCATGTCAAAAAATTAACACAAAAGAGTAAAATTTTAAAAATTTTCAAATTTTTTAAAAGAATTTAAATTTGTAAAATTTTGTGAATAACATATGCAACATTTTATCTCGTATCACTATCTTAAATAAACATTATATGAAATGCTAAAAAAAATGTAATTTTTAAATACATAAATAAAAAAAATGCTCAAAGAGGGCCGAGTCCTTTTAAACACTACCTATTATCCTTTATTGTATTTGTACAATGTTATGTTTGATTGTATTTGTTTAATCGTCAACAATTATTAAATTTAATTTTTTTAAATTGCCTCACTTTCTTTTATATATTTTTCCACGTGTAAATTACTGCTTCTAATAATATTCTTAGACCCTTGTTCAAGAACTAGGGGCTGCGGAAGCCCAGTGGTCAAGGTAACGGATCATGACAGGCATGTCAGGAGTTCGAGCCCAGTACCACAAAAGATCCACTGTGTAATGAGCGATGCACGTTAAATCTGCTGAGATCTCAAACGTCCTCCCGTTTGTGTGGTGTGGTAGTTAGATGAGCGGGATGCCAGTTCAGGTGTCGTCCTCGTCATTTGATCATGGTTCAAAATTACGAGGTCCGTCGCCAAAACACTTTTTGTAGCTGAACACAGTGCGACGTTAATATTCACTCACATACTCACTTGTTCAAAAACTAGTTCCACTTAGTAATAATTTATTTTTGATCAAATTCAAACTTGACATTAATTAGTTAAGACACTATTAACCTTATTTGTTAGTAAAAACAGAAAAGAATACCCAATTTACATTAATTACTATGATTTTAGATAATTATGAAGACTTTAAAGCCATAAAATAATTTCCGTGCGCCAGATTGGGAAAACTGCCCAGTGTGCGCCGTAAAAGTAAAATTCCTAGCTTCGATCTAAGTGGGGCTCCCCCTCCCGCGCCACCTCTTTGTACAAAAATGAAGGCGGGGAATTCTTTCTAATTCTAGTTGAAGCATAAAAATGAAACATTTTTTAATTTTTTTAAAATAATTATTAAAAAATAGGTTGAGAGAGAGAAATCCTAAACTAAAATTAAACAAAATGTAGAAAAAGGACAAATTTTTAGTATAATAAATAGTATAATTATCTTCAGCAATATTGTAGTGAATTTAAGAATAAAAATCTATTTTTGTAAGTGAATCAGAAAAGCAATGATCGCAAAGTTCTATTAATCACATTACTTAAATGTACTTTGAGTCTAAAAAGAAAATGAAAACAACAAAATTAAGTGTACAGTTATTAAGAAAGTTACATTAAATAATATAAATATATATATATATATATATATATATATATATATATATATATATATATATATATATATATATATATATATATATATATATATAATTAAGAAGACTTACTTTCAGCAGCACCGAATATATTTGTACAAAAATGCCATACAATGACAAAAGAGTTAGCATAAGCCAGAGATTATGTGATATAAATCTTCTGATTAAGTCCCTTTTTAAAGATCTGGATTCCTCGCTTCCCAATCAACTACCTGTCATACTATTTATCCCTTTGCTTAAATTAATTCATGGACAGAACTGAATATTGTTAAATTACAGCCAAAATTCAAAAAGCCGGATCAACTCTTCTGAACAAATTGCCAATGATTTTAAGTGGGAATTTTAAAGTAGATTTTTTAAAACCTTTAGTTGATTTTTTAAAATCAAAATTCAGTTTAAGTATGTGAAATGATCCAAGCGAAAGCACGAGGAAGTACGGAACAACGCTTGACGGGTTTTTTTTAGATTTTTAAGTGAAATTTTGAATCTCTAAAGCATTTATAACCTATTTCTGCTACCATAAACCTATTGTTTCCTTCGTAGAATACAATTAATTCCCAAATATGATTGTTTATTTCGCACAAAAATATTACTTTAAGAGTACAGACATATGAATAAATATTTTTGTAGGACACACACACACACACAATACTAGTATCCCCTTGTTTTTTTTTATTCACCTAACTAATCCCTGAAATAACATTACAAAATTTGAAGTTATCTCTTCTATCGTGTGATCATAAGCCCACACACTTTTTTTTTTAAAAAAAAATATTAATTATACTGTGAGAAAAAAAATAAAACCCGGAACCGAATCATTGGGTCGTTTTATAGAATTTAACTAAGGATATTCGAGATATATTTAACTTATCCTTTTACATATAAATACCGTAAAATCCAACGTATAACGCGCACCCCTTTGTTAGGGAGAACTCTGCTGGTCACCGTAAATGCAACACCAAGAAAGACAAGAGATAGCACAACAAAATTTATTTTGTAGATAACATGTTAATTAAATTTATAGACTTCTGTGAAGTGCCAGATTCAGTATCCATCGTTGCAGATCACCGCTGCCACACGCCTCGGCATTGATTCAAAGAGACTTTGGATGTGTTCTTGGAATACAGCAGACCGAGCAGCTTCCCCACGTTGCCAAAGTTGATCTGGTGTGGCAGCTGGGGGTGTAATCTGGGTCAATCGTTGAGCAACCACATGTTTTCTATCGGTGAAAGATCCGGAGAGCGAGCCGGCCAGGGAAGCAATTCAATCTGGTGATTGACGAAGAACCTTTGGAAATGCGTGCAACGTGTGGTCGCGCATTGTCCTGTTGAAATATAGCTGCGGCCAAGCCCTGAAGGTAAGGAAGGACAACTGGCTCCAACACTTCGGAGATGTAGCTCTGGCTGTTTAAAGTACCGGCAATGCGTACTAGAGGAGTGCGAGAGTGATATCCAATACCGCCCCGTACCATAATACCCGGTGCAGGACCAGTGTGGCGGTGCATAACGCAGCTGTTCAGCATCCTCTCTCCACGGTGTCTCCAGACTCGAATCCGACCATGCGTGACCTGTCAGTAAAGACAACTTCATTCCATTCTGCCGTCCACATTCTTCTTTCATCGCACCATTGTCGGCGGAGTTGTCTGTGGTTTTGCTTCAAGGATAGACCAAGCAATGGACGTCTTGCGGACAGACCACTCTGCTGTAAACGGCGTCGAATGGCACGCGCAGTCACTGAATGATGCGTTACAGACTCAATGTGCTGTGCTACGGTTCATGATGTGACTGAGCGATCCGTCACTGCCATTCGCACAATTTGTCTGTCCTCACGTGAAGTGGTGCACTGAGGTGGATGCGATCGACCGCGTCGGTCCGTTGTACCCTCCTGCATCCAATGGTCACATATCCGCATTACAGTTGTTTGGTTTCTTCCAACACGACTACCGATTTCCCTGAAAGATAATCCACAATCTCGATAGGCCACTATCCTTCCTCTGTCGAATTCGGATACTTGATCAAAAGCTGATCGCTGTTTTCTACGAGACATAACTGATCGTTTTTTGAAAAAACCACAAGAAAAACACAATTGCCGAGCTTGAAATCGTCGAAATCTCCAAGCCTTAAATAGAACTTTGAGGTGGCGCCACAGGCGCGAGTGATGTGTGTCTGCGCTGAAATTCTAATCATTTGTAATTCGCTAATGCATGTTGTAAATTCCATGTTATTTGCATGCTTCCTTCAGGGTGTTGCATTTACGATGGCGAGCAGTGTATTTGTATGCATTACTTCTATGTTTTAGTCAGACTTTTGAATAAATAGTACACTTCTATAGAACTGCAACTTGGAGTAACAGTTGTTGATGGATGGAGGGAGGCAGATGAGTTTGGATAGGTTATTACTCTTTCAACGAAAACTTCGTTGGGAGTCGTGTGTTTAGTTCTATTTCTCAGAGAAATAATTTATGTCTATATTTTTAGGTTCAGATTAGTAGTCTTTCATCCTGTTGTATCTGGAAATAATATATATATATATCATATGATGGATTTAATGGGTTGTCTTAGAACTGTAAAACCAGCTAGGGAAATAAAAATATAATAATGAAAGAGCGAAGTAAAGATGTTCAATATTTTCACCTTCTGAAATGGATGTAAATTTATTTCATTATTAATAAATTTTATAATCATCGTGCAATAATTAACAACATAAACTCTTTTAGTTCAAAGGCAAGTCGTTTCTTTTAAATAAACAGTGTTTCGATACACTTTAATATCTTTTTTGTTTTTTATGCTCACATCTCTTTTGTTATTTTTCAAGCGATCGTTTTGATCCCCGGCGTAGAACGCGCACCGTTAAGTTCCGATCTTATTTTTTGTGTTCCAAGTGCGCTACGGATTTTACGGTCGATGGATAGAAAAATATTGGATTGGGTTCGTAATTCATTTGTGATAATGGTTAACTTTGAATGAAAAGGAAGAACTCTCATTTCGCTCTGTAATAAACGACATTTAATTTCAAAACATTTAAAACAATTCATTTTGGAAAAAAATTAGAGGCGATCCTCTCATCATAATAGCAAGAAAAGCTTTAGAAATATGGATATGCAATTTTCTACATCTTACTTGCTTTGCGTGATATTTCTGCAATAAACAATATGAAAACGAAAAAAAAAATCGAGACCTGTAAATGTTGGTGATGAAATGTGATAAGCAGTGGCGCAGACAGGAATTTTTCAAGGGGGAGGGTCCGGGGTCGAAAGTTCGCCATTCTTGTATCATGCTCCTTTTGATTTTGTTGATTTTCGGGAACAAAATACAGTAAAAAACTAGTTTTTGAATAAACAATTAGCATTAATTAGGAAAATTAATCATTAATAGCAAGTAATTAATTAAATTTTACGTACTATATACTTAAAATTATAATCAATCCGAAAAAAAATCAAGGTCTTTGGGGGGTCCAGATCCCCAGCCCCCCTTGTGTGCGCCAGTGGTGATAAGCATTATCATTTTCAACCCAATATAAACGAAAAAACAACAAGCTCAATTTTCGTATTAAATGTATTCTTATAGTTAATTTGTAGTTAATAACTCAATAAGCATTTCGTTTTCTTTGTCGTTCATATTATTTTACATATTTCGAATTGAAATTTATGGCCGCGGTAGCCGAGTGGTCAAGGTATCGGATCGTGGCTTGCCTTGTCACGAGTTCGAGCCCAGTACCACTAAAGACCCGCTGTGTAGGGCAGCGATGCACGTTAAATCTGTCGAGAGCTGAAACGTCCTCCCGTTGGTGTGGTGTGGTAGTTAGGAGAGGGGGTGGTGCCAGCTCAGGTGTCGTCCACGTCACTTGACCATGGTTCAAAATTACGTGGTTCGTCGCCAAAAGCCCTCGTGCAGCTGAACAGTGCGACGTTAATATTCAATCAATCGAATTGAAAATTACTATCACAAATTATTTTTCAGCGTATTACAAGT
Source organism: Trichonephila clavipes (assembly GCA_019973935.1). NCBI lineage: Eukaryota > Metazoa > Arthropoda > Arachnida > Araneae > Nephilidae > Trichonephila > Trichonephila clavipes. Next base: position 47,756 of record BMAU01007121.1, on the reverse strand, counting down.
AAGTAAAATTCTTTTAAACTTATTTTATTGTCAGTCGACCGCCAAATTTTGAAATAGTTAGAAGTGTTCCGCAACAAAAAAAGTTCGAGTACCAATGCTTTAGAGCAGCAATTCCCGAAGTGGTTCATATAGACCCCCAGGGGTCTATGACGACTTGCAAGGGGTCCACGCCAGCAAAAAATAATTTAGGGGTCTATGAAGTGTAAATGGAAGTCTATGGTAGTGGCTTTTGTTAAACCAGATCGTGACTAATATTACTAAGACAAGGACCATTTCAACATTTCTTTCCAAAATTAAGCTAAAGAAGTGTAATATTGGCCGTCGCGAGTTTTCTAGATTTATCATAGACAATCTGCTAGACCTACTTTAACCTACTTTCGACATTTAAATGCCCTTTACCCAGATTTTGAAAAAAAATATTTGAGATAGCTTTTTTATAGTAATATTACAGTAGACAATGAGTTTATATGTTGGAAAAAATGTGTCGCGCGCAATGAGAACTGATCAGAATAAGCCTTAACGAAGATCTGAAAATCAAGTTTAGAAACGTAGGTCAGCAAAATTGGCTTTAAAAAGACGCACCTGTTATTTGTCGCGAATTATGGAATAGTGTGAGGAAGTTTTTAATTTATTTTCCTAATGAGAGGGAATTTCAGTGAATTTGTCTATCTCAAAAAAAAAAAAAAAAAAAAAGACTGGACTCTTACTAACAAAGGAGATTTAGGGTTAAACTCGACTATTTGATATTGATATTAAATGTTGAAAACTTGTTATTGAAGCACCAGTTTCACCCTCTCATTAAAATATTAGTTCGTTATTCAGTTATTTTATGTATTCATTTAATTTTAATTTAATTCATTAGAAACATGTGCTTCTTAAGTTATAAAGGCTATACTTCACTACAATTAGAAATTTAATTCTTCTAAAATAAGTAGTAGTACATGCTGTCCACACAAAATATATTTAAGTTGATAAATTGGCAAAAATTCAATATTAGGTATAAGCAGGGGTCTGCCCTAAACCAAAAAAACATGGCAAGGGATCTATGAGACAAGAAAGTTTGGTAATCTGTACTTGACAGTAGGGGTACTCGACCTTTTTTTCTGCTGGGCCGCATCCATATGCCAACTATTTCACGCGGGTCGCAACATGGGGATAAAAGGGGGAGGAGAAATGCTTTAAGAACAAGATAACATTGGGAATTTAAAAAGTGGAAAATTTCTTTTTTTTATTAAAATTTTTTATATTTTCGTTTTTGTCACTAACACTAAATTAGAAGCATTTAAGAAACACTTCTCCACAATTTCTGCATCAGTAAACGGTTTCACATGATTACTAATAATGTAACAAACTTCCTGGGATGCCTTTGTTACCAGTGTGATATTATCACTTTGTTGTTGTTGCAAGGATTATTCAAGAAAAAACCTATTTACCACCTATTGAAAGAGATCTTCTAGGAAAAGTGTCGTTGAATAATTCCTGTTTATTGGTATTTTTTAAATACAGCACTTTCGTGACAAATCAAACAATGACTGATCCATGTTTGTTTTTCGCTACAAAATGCTCCATCTTCCAATCATTTTGAATGGATTTATTTTTTGAAATATGTTTTGCTTGCAGGATACTAAAGAAAGTTAAAAAGTAGTTCCACCCATAAAACTGTCGCTACTGCTCTGTTGTCACTAACTGTAACTGTTTAAAATAGAAAAGAATATCAATTCGTACCCGTACGACACCGACAGCAAAATTGATGTATTTGATTTCCCATCCAATTTTTGATACAATGTTCAGCACATTTTTCCGAGCAACGGATCACTTAAAAAGAGGACCGCGGGTTGAGTATCGCTGCTTCAGAGTGTGAGGTTCATCAATACTTGAGCGGTAGAACACTTTCATTTATTATTTTCAGAAGCTGGTTAACAGCGTTTGAAAATCGTAGCTTTTTTAGAACATTGGAGTATTTTTTAATGTTATATATTATTCCAAGTTCAGGGGTCCTGTGCTTAAATAGAACCCCTCAATTCATAGTGAGGTGGATTGAAAGGATTAGTGACATATTTCGAACAGCAGCTGCAGGGGAACGAAAGGGGGTCAGTGAGTGTTCGTTGTGTGCAAATGCACCGGACTGTCCAAAGGGGTCAACCGAGAGGAACAGGGTCACCTTTCGCTTTTCTTTCCTATCCCTTCCAACCCATCCATCTTTTTCTCTCCTTAAGAATGGAAGCGATTTTATTCTTGTAAGTGGAGCGCGCTGCGTTGAATCACAAAATGCGCTCGTAAAACTCTGAGCAGATTGAGGGTAAGGGGACGCTCCTTTGGGTTATTTTGTCCGAGGCGTCACTTATTCATATGGAAGTGGACAGACACGATTGTCACTCACGAAGACACAAATGAATTTTGTTGTAGGGCTAAAAAAATACATTTAAATAACTGTGTATTCGTTCACTAACAAATATTACTCAAAGGTCCAGGAAATTCAAAGTAAATAGTTACATCATATATGCGCTTTACTTTTTTAAAATCCAGTATCAAATTTATCCTTGTGATTGGTAAGGGTAAAACAAAAATGTTAAATTAAAAACATTTGACTCGTAAAGTAGTCCAATTTTGTTTAAATGTTTTTTTTTTTTTTTACAACATTCTAATATGAATATCTCTCTCTAAATAAAGCAGAAAAACGACTAGCTCACTCATCACGATATCTCCCGAACTATTCGACCGACATTCCATTAAATCTGGCGTGCATGTTCCTTTCACTGTTAAGAGATCTCCTACCAAAAAAAGTTTTACGAAAATCGACCCCGAAGGAGAGTTGCGAGGGGTAAAGGGACGTTATAAAAAAAAGTTTCTGTTTTTGAACCGTTAAACCACTTACTTGAAATTCTAAGAACAGATTTTACGGAAATTGACTCCTATGGGAGTGCGAGGAGTTACTGAGGCGTATAGATTTAAAAAAATCCTGATTTCGCATTTCAAAACCTACAGTAATAAAATTTAGTATAAGTTTGTTGTTGTTGAGTTGAAATCCACTAAGACTCTCAAAGGGGGGTTATGGATCATATTGATAGAAAATAAATAGACGCTTTTGAACTCAGACTTGGCAAGCATGTTTATTTTGTTCAATAGAGATCCTCTAAAAATGAGTTTTGCGGAAATTCACTTTACAGGAGTGTATAAGATAACCCTATTTCAATTTTATATTTTTATTTCCTGTCCTTTTTAAATCAAAAGGTATGGGTTGTAAAAATGGTTTTTTCAATGCAGTCGAATGCTTAATGTGCCAGGACTTACGATATCTATAATTTATATATTTAAACTTTATATATATATATATTCATTCAGCACACACACACATGAATTTTTCAAGGGAGGGGGGGTTCCAGGATTGAAAGTCCACCATTCGTGTATTATGCTCCTTTTGATTTTGTCGATTTTCGGAAACAAAAAAACCAGTAAAAAACTAATTACTGAATAAATAAGTAGCGTTAATTAATAAAATCAATTATTTATAACAAATACTGCATTGAATTTTACGTACTATATACTTAGAATTATAATTAGTCGGGAAAAAAATCAAAGACTTTGGGCGTGTCCCAGCCCCTTGTGTGCGCCACATCATGAAATACCCAGCGAAGTGGGCGGGTAACAGCTATTAATATGCTATACACAGTAACAATTTCTCATGGGTGAGGAGTATAGGGTGCTGGATCAGGAATCGACTTCGTCATTAAACTTTAATTCAAAATCAGGGGCTCCGGTCCTTACGTTGGATGTGGCGTTATTAAAACTATCCATCTGTGGTCAGTCCTCCTGTTCAGCCTCGATCTGAACGCTGCTGGCTTTTAAAGAATACGAGATTTCCCTTTTGCTTTGAAAGGTGAGCTTCAACACATCTCGACACTCTTCCAAACCCTAATATCTTCTAGTGAACAATACTGGAGTTGTATATTTCATCTGACGGTCAGTCATTCAATTATGAACCCAATCTGAAGACTCTTAAAGTAAGATACATCCCTATCATATGAATGCGATTTTTATTGTTGAGTACATAAACACGTGATCACGAGGGAATGAAAGATATAGGGAGTCATTACGCACCCATCTTCGGTTGGTTTTGTGTTTCCTAATGATTCAAGAAGACCTGCGAAAAAGGACAATGTTCGCTATTATACTTTATTTTATTTCTTAAAGCAAAAAAAAAGTAAGAGAAGGATATTTTCCGAAAAGTTTTCTAATGCATTGTTTTGCATTTACCTTTTCTCTGTAATTATTATAGCTTTGTTATACATTGTCATCGACTAATTTATTTATTTTTATTCGATTGTTCCAAGAGAGAGATTCCCTCTTTCTATAAAATTAAAACTTGTCTTTTTTGCCTTTTGTTCTCTGGCTATGTTCCCAAGACCATGTGGTTCGGGTCTAGACGCCACTGAAGACCCGCCGAGTGGTGAGAGCTGATGCCCATTAAAATCCCGTTGGTGGGGTGAAGAGAGGTGTCCCCTTGACTGAGGATGAAAACGTCCCTCGAGTTGCTTTGTAGTGAATCACTCGCAATTTTCAAAAAAAATTCTGCTCGTATTCTACTAAATGTCAAACATTCTGTGGGTTATGTCTTCGAACTGATTGGAACACGTTTTGTGCTATGCTTTTGGGACGAAAGAGGCAGTCACGGTATCTTAGATCGTCCATTTATGGCCGGCATTCTATTTTTCGAGCGGTCAGTTCGAATCTTGAGATTGCTCAAGACCCTCCATGTAGTGTTTAATGATTCTGTAATCACGTTGGCGTGACGTAGACGCCAGTGGCTACAGACGGGAGTGGAGTTTCAGTTCAGGGGTCGTCTCCTGTTAGTGGTTTGAAATGAGGCCTATAATTGCAATGTGGCTTGAAAGAGCGTTATTAGTAAAGAATAAATCGAATTATGTATAAATTTTTTCTGTATAAAATATACTCCATACTTTGCCTCTGAAATAGATATTTATTTATGCCGATCATAATTTTAAAACAGCACAATTATAAAATGTTAAGAAACATTAAAAAAAGCGAACAAAGAAATTTTTTTATAACTACATTAAAATGATGGATTTTAAATGGTGGATTTTAAAATGGTTTTAACACTTTTCTTGGAAAATTTGTTTCGAACTTTGAACCTCTCCTTCAAGGTGCTACGGTGGCCGCGGTAGCCGAGTGGTATAGGTATCGGATCGTGGCTGGCTTTGTCACGAGTTCGAGCCCAGTACCACTAAAGACCCGCCGTGTAGGGCAGCGATGCACGCTAAATTTGTCAAGAGCAGAAACGTCCTCTCGTTGGTGTGGTGTGGTAGTTAGGAGAGAGGGGTGCCAGCTCAGGTGTCGTCCACGTCACTTGACCATGGTTCAAAATGACGTGGTCCGTCGCCAAAAGCCCTCGTGTAGCTGAACAGTGCGACGTTAATATTCACTCATCCAAGGTGTTACGTTTTATTTGATTTTTATCGACGTCTCTTTTAGAAGCTGCACAAGGTCTATTGGCGACGAACCTTGCAGTTCTGAACCTCCGTCAGTGACGAGGGCCAAGACATTAGTCAACAACCTTAAGAAAGGAATATAGTATCCTGTGACTAAATAACGTTTTATAAATCGTGTACCACCTTTTTCTACTTCCGAATTAAGATGTTTTCTTAAACAAAATTAGACAAAAAATTAATAATAATAAATCAAGAAATAGGTTTTTGAGTCAAAAATAAAAAGTACACAAACCAATTTTTCCCTGAAAAACCTAGCTTTTTTAAGATCAAATGTATTGCTGTCCTATGAACGAGAAAAAAGCACATGTTTCATCAAAACCACTACCTGTCAACAAAAGAGGGTAGGACCATTCAGGAATACACGGAATTAAAAAACGGACGAGTGTGTTCTAGGGGTAGGGGAAGGAGAAGTTCGTTAAACGAATTTCTTCTTGAAAAAGACCTGAACGATAACGACCCGAGAGCTGATTGGTTTCTGCTTGTCAACCGGTTGTTTATTCCGTCTCGCGCCCTTTCCAAAGGGGCTGTGATAATTCTCGCAATCCGGGCGTAACGATTGTCCAACTAATTAGAATATTCTTCGAGCATCTTTGTTGAAATTTTCCTTTGCTCGTTATCGGGGGCTTAGGGACAACTTTTCTCTCTCGTTAGGGCCGAAGACCCCCTAATGGGCATTTTGACTAAGTCCTAAATAATTAATCGAAGGCCCTATCATGGGAAAGGGCCTTAATTGGAAGGACTGTCAAAACAGACGAATTTTAAAATCTCGCGGTCATTAAAGAACTTTGGTTCGAAAAGGGTCAGCGCGTCGAGCGGAATTCCTTTTTCAGAAATGTACGATTCGCACTTGATAGGAGGCACGGTTGTGTATAATAAACGCAGAGTAAATGTTGATATTCATGTTTTAAAAATTTTGATATAGGGTGTCCGAAAAATGTATGGCTACACTTTCAAAAGGGAATTAAAAATAAACAAAGATTTTCACTTAAGGGTTTTTGTGTTCCATGAAGAAAAGATCAGTTTCTGTTTCATAAAATACAAACAAGATGGCTCATCATCCACGTTTTGCCACATTATAGCTCCAAAATGTCTTCATCGCAAGAATAAATGCAAGTTGTGCTGTTTCTTATCCTACTTGATCGACAGAAACATCTAGATCAAGTTCATGAATCCGTGTGTTTTTAAGCAATGAAGTACTGTAAAAGGACTTGAGAGCAGCTGGCACTTATATCAACCAATACAAGCCAAGCTGTGGGCAGGATTGGCTTGGGTACTTTCTGTTTGAGAGTTTAAGGCCCAAACAGAACGCCAGGAACGGCTTGGGGCTTTAAGTCCCGCCACATGCCGTTGAGCTCGAGTATGTCCGCTGCGAAATCTGGCAAGAATCGTTTCATCTCTACTGCTTGTCCACAGCACCAGGACGGTTTCTTTCGTACCACTCATGCCTGCCTCCAAAAGGAACTGATACCTTGTTTGACCCGGGTTGCAATTTCTGAAAGAGTAAGGCAACCACCCTGTGTAGACCTTACGGGTCATACCCTCTGCAATCTGTTTGACAAGCGCACATTTTAGAATAGTTTATCGAATTAACACATGTACAGCATTAATGGGGCACACTAAAGTTTGGATGTGAGAAAGGTTTTAGATGAAAAGTTTCCCCGGTAACAGATGGTAAGAGGAGGTCCAATACCGCAGCCAACTACATCTGTGGACCTTTGGACTATTTCTTGTGGGGATACGGGCAAAATATTGTTTACCAACTTTTCAATTCATAACACTGGTGAATTCAAAAGCCGAAGAACCGTGGACATTCAAAATATTGACCCTACAATTCATAGAAAGCGGCTAGAATACTCGTATAATTTGGATGCGTTGCGCGCAACTATTAGTGTAGACATTGAAATCGTCCAATAAAACATTGTAATTTTTTTAAAAAAATCATAAAGGACCATAAGTGAATAATCTTTGCTTGCCTTTTTTGCAACTAATATCTGACAGTCTTTGATTTCGGACACCCAGTATATTCACTATTAATTTCATCAATTAATGTTGTAAGATCGCTGTTGTTTACATTAAAAAAACACACATATATATAATCGTAAGGACAATTCATCACAGAGAGAGCGAAGAGACAGAAAGAGAATATTATGATTTTCTAATTATTATCCTTGCCGAAAAATACAAACTACGAAAGGATTTAGAAACTGAATTTGACAGAATGAGCAGAGAGCATTTTGTTAATTCACGGGGTCATCTTCGATTGTTGTTGTTGTCGTCATGTCCTTCCCGTAGGGAAGGAATGAAAGTTGCCAGAGCATGAAACAGGTTGGACTTCATTACGACAGATGGCGACACCACCTGTCTCCATCTCTCCACAATTTAGGCATGGAACGGGAGGGGAGGGTAATATTCTCCAGCCCCTGCACCCGTGGTTTCTACTGCGACCGTCCACAAGACTTTCGGACCCACTGGTTTGAAGAGCACGTACTCCGTGTGTACTTGGAGGCATCGGTTCATCGAACCCAGGCCTTCCGGTCCGATGCTCTAACCACTAGGCTTCCCACTGCCCCCCCCCCTCTTTGATAGAATTTAGATTTGAATTCACGATCCGGTGGACTCTAAGCAGGCACGTAGCTACCGCCGTATCAATGATACGGGGCTTCAGGGGCCCCAACATGTGTAAGCAAAATATCCTAAACTATTAAGGAGCTTCAAATAAGGGCACCTGAGTAATTCTGATACCAGACCCACCCAGGACTAGCTACGCCATTGCATTTTCAGTAGTATTCCATCTCTTCCAAATATTGTTTCTCATAGCAACCTGAGGAAGTTTTGGCCGGGGTATTTTCTCAACAAGAAAATAATTAATGAAAAAGTTTCTAAGTTATATAAATTATTTTTTAAAAACAAACATTGGTTTTGAAATTTTTTTTTAATCTTCGTTAAATAATCATGATAACTCAAAAAACTCAAAACATAATCAAGCAGAAATGATTTTTTTAGTAATGAAAATTGATATTAATAACCATTTCACATTAAAAGAGTTTTGATTGGGCTAAAAATTTTTTTTAATTAATTCAATTTAAGAGTGGAAAAAATGCTTTAAAATGAAATCGAAATCAAAATCTAACTTCAGAAAACTTCAAGTATCTTAAAAACTAATTTGTTATCAAATCTGAAATTTGGTGGCAATCTTCCCATTGATATAAGCCACAAGAGAAAATCCCCCAAAAAAAAAGAGAGAGGAAGAAGAAAAAAAATTTGTGTTGAAAATTGTAGGGTTACTGTGTAACCTTAAGAAAATAAAAGAAAAAGAACCGTATTATATGCCTGAGTTTTCTTTTTCGGAGGTAAACAACTGATAGTTTGTCAGGAAATTCTTCTTAATGTCATTTTGATTGCAGTGAAGTATGCAAGTATAAAATGTGTAGATGAAAAAAAATAAAATTTATTTTGTATGCGTTGTACCATTAATTTCTTTTTAATGAAATACAGTTACGCTTAAGAATAATATTTAAAGCTCTTTTTGCATCAAATTAGATCTTCTCTAACACGGAGAGTGCAATGTCTTGGGGTCAAGGATTTAGTTCGAATTTTGTGGGAGGGTAAATTTAGTTTTCCTGCTTGAAGAAATATACAGTTGTGGCAAAAAGTCCTGAACACACGCATTTTTTTTTTTTGCGTAATTTTTGTGTTTGACTTCATTTTTCGTTATGAAATTATTGCACTATCTTAAATTTTGTTATTGATTTTAATGCATTTTTTCATGCTGATTTCAAATCTGTTTGTAGATTTCATCTAAAGTAAATAGTTTCATTGATATGTTGAAAAACCCTTGACAAGAAAGCACAAGGTCACTGTAAGAATGAGTGAGTGTGTTTTCCACCAATGAAATGCTCCGTTATTTCAACCAATCAGAGAGCAGTAGCGATAAAGGGTTGAAAGAAAAAGGTGAAACGTGGTTTATTGTATTGAATGCAGTTGTGTGCTTGTGGAAAATAGTGTATTGAAAGCAATTTGAAGTGCGTTTGTGGAAAATATTGGAATTATGGCTAAATTTTCATATCTTCCTGAGAATAAAAGGTAGAAAATAATACATTTGAAGGAAGAAGGTTATTCTATGCGCCAAATTGCTGCTAAAGTACCATGTGGCCTTTCTACTGTTGTGAGAACTTTGAAAAGATTTTCTGAAACAAATTTTATTGCGCGCAGGGGGCGATCAGGACGACCAAGAAAACATCTTTACGTGAAGACAGGTTATTGCACAGAATTTCATTTTCAGACAGAAAGTTTAATTCCTCGCAAATTTTGAAACAATGGACTTTGACATCAAATGTGAGTGTGTACCCAAGAACTGTTAGAGGAAGACTGCTGGAAATTGGGATACGAGGCTGTAAAGCGCGCCCAAAACCATTACTAACTGAATTTCAACGCAAGAGGCGATTGACGTGGGCAAGGGAACATTCATTATGGACTATTAAAGACTGGGAAAAGGTAATATTTAGTGACGAGAGTCAGTTTTGTATTTCTGGCAACCAAAGTAGTGCCTATGTAAGACGACGCACTCATGAGGAATTCATCCCTCAGTAAAGTACCCGACAAAAGTGATGGTATGGGGTTGCATGTCTTCTCATGGTGTTGGAAGACTTCACATCGCTAGCGGAACAGTAAAAGCCATGGATTACATTGAAATACTACAAAATAAGTTGCTACCAACTGCGAGAGATCTTTTGGGGAATCAGTCATGGATTTTTCAGGACGATAATGCCCCTTGTCATCGTGCAAAGGTAGTCCAGAAATGGTTGAAAGACCATACTGTGAATAGAATGAACTGGCCAGGACAGTCTCCCGACCTTAATCCGATAGAGAACTTATGGTTTAAAATTGGTTACGAAATTTTAAAGAAAAAAACCTTCAAACAAACGCGAATTAATTGAAGCTTTAATATTTTCCTTCACCCATATTGTCACGAAAGATCTTTTTTTGAAATTGGTGCATTCCATGCCAAAAAGATGTAGAGCCGTAATTAAAGCAAACGGCTGGCCCATAAAATATTGATTTTCTAACATGTGACAACAATGTAATTTTCAAAATGCTTATATATATATATATATATATATATATATATATATATATATATGTGGGGGGGGGGAGACAACAAGGGGTCCAAGATTTGGTCTTTCTTATGGTTTATTTAACATTAAACAAAAATTAATTTAAAAGGTAGTTTTTAACAGATAAGTTTGACTATGATATGCAGAAGGTAACGCCTGCTCACGCACCTCTCGCGTTCTCTCTTCTCTCTAATTCTGCTCTAATGTCCAAGAGTTTTAGTTTTGATTTTCTGCGCCTGCGCGCGAAGACTGCTTGGCTTTGGCTGCCACAATCGGCCAGCCTGACTGTACGCTGTCCGCAGCGGTACGTCCATAGAGACCAAAGGAGAATCTGAAACATACAAAAAAGACGGAACAGACAAGGACTATACGACAAATACACAAAGATTAAACATATCATAATTTTTCTGAACTAGACAGTTTCTCCATCATGTGAAGGCATCTCTTCGACATCCGGAAGGTTCCACAGGAAAACATTGTGTTTCACAGGCATAAGAACGTCTTTTTTAACAAGTTGATCTTTGGTTGAACGCATCGATATTTTCCTCTGTAGAGTTCTGGACGTCTGTTCAAAACGATTTCTCTTTTTCCTTCGCTTCCACTGCCAAGGCTCAAAGATCCTTCGGAGCAACACAAACCGATGATGTTTACTCTTCATAGGTAAAGGGTTAGGTGAGCGGGAGATAAATTCCACGGAACTCGTTTTCATGGCACAATTGGCTTTCTTACACAATACTATATCAGAACAATAATCAAAAACACTCTCTTTTATAATACCTTGTCGTAACCAATCATCAATTTGATTGTTTACCTGTAATTTCTCAGAACAAGATAAGCGTCTGGCTCTCTGACACACAGGAATATCATTTTTCAATTTAATACACATTTTTAACTTAGTACTCTTAATGTTATTGCATTTATAATTCTTAATTAGAGAACTCGAATCATTTCTAGTATTAAAGTTTTTAACATGTGACAAATCATAACTAGAGTTTTCTATCACATTTGAAAAGAAACATTTGGAAAAGAAATAGCACTAGAATAAGCATAAGCATGAGCACCTAAAGAGGATTCACTTTCATTCAATAAAACATCGCTCTTTGCGTGGCCTAGTTTTTTTATTTCAGAATATACACTGGGATGTATAATAAATTCTTCGGTCAAGGTCGGTGATATCGCCGTTCGCACACTTAGACTAGGAGAGTGTTGATTAAGAGAAAGATTTATCGGTTTAACTTCTACCATTCGCTGTTCGCCAAAACATGAACTTAATGTTATGATCTCTTCGGAAGGTGTTTGCACTCTAATTAGTGAGGAATTTAAAACTGGGATCTGGCAACCTGAATCGATCAAGGCTGTTACGGGCTGATTTTCCACAAAAATGTTTACGTATTGAAGATTTTCGAATTCATCGCTATTTTGTTTTTCGCTCTCGACTTTCAAAGTATTCACGTTTATTCTATTATGGATGTGGTCGTTAGATTCTTTAGGTTTAAAACGCTTCTCACAGTCTCTTGCGCAATGAGATGAATCACCGCATATAAAGCAATTTTTATTTTCTCTTTCAAGATATTGGGGATAGTTCTCTTTAATCTTTGGTTTAAAGTTTTGTGATCTATTTTTAAAGGGGTCTTGGGTATATCCATAAGTAATAGGAGTTTCCTTATGTGATCCGCTTCTAGATGAAATATAAATATCGCACTCTTTAGCTAAATCAGTAGGCCTAAACCAATCTTCTGCTTCTCGAATGCCAATATGAGTTGCGGTTTCCTTATTTAAAGTTTCGAACTGTTTTTCTTCGACTTTAGCTGCAGGATTTAAACTTAATGCTTTATTTTTAGCCCTTTGAAGTTCGACTTCTTTTTCTAATTTTGCTAACTGAAGTTTCGCGAGCTCAATTTTCTGTTTTCCTAAAGTTACCTCTCTTTCGTTTCGCGATACTCTCTCATCTATACAGTTTTGAATTAAAGTTTTAACGAAATCTGGATCACTTTCAAATGTACTACTGTTCTCAATTTTAGTCTTTAGTTTAACTATAGTGTCCGTACTCTCCACAGTACCGTCTAGATTCTCAACAACTCTTATGAGATCCTCTTTAAGAGCGTTTTTATACATTTTAGAAAAATATGGAAAGATCCTACCTTTTTTTTTTCTGGCTCCCTTGTTGCTCGCACGTACGATGTATCCAATAAAAACGTTGATTCCACTGATTTCTCCTCTTCGCAGGTAATATAGTTGAAATTGTTCGAATTGACACCTCTTCGCAGGTTATATCTTGAAATTGTAGTTCCGGCCTCTACACAGGCGGATTATTCTCACTGAGTTAGTTCCAACCTCTACACAGGCGGGATTTTGAGGGTTCGTTGAAAAATACACCTCTACACAGGTTATTTTGTTATTTGTTCCGACCTCTACACAGGCGGAATGAAGTTGAAAAATTCAACCTCTACACAGGTTGAACGAAGTTTCCGAAAATGGCGGCGCGTCTCCTCCACGGACGGCTTTTTTTTTTTTTTTTTCACGTTCCAAATTTTGATCAAAATCGAAATTTTTTTCAATCCCGGCCTCTACACAGGCGGAATTTTCATGCTGAGTTCAAACCTCTACACAGGTTGAATATTTATGCTGAGTTCAAACCTCTACACAGGTTGAATATTTATGCTGAGTTCAAACCTCTACACAGGTTGAATATTTATGCTGAGTTCAAACCTCTACACAGGTTGAACGAAGTTTTCGAAAAAATGGCGGAGCGTCTCCTCACGGACGCTTTTGTTCATTGTCCAGACTTTGGTTCAAAATCGAAATTTTATCGATCCCGGCCGAGCCCCCATAATTTGTGGAAGACAACAAGGGGTCCAAGATTTGGTCTTTCTTATGGTTTATTTAACATTAAACAAAAATTAATTAAAAAGGTAGTTTTTAACAGATAAGTTTGACGATGATATGCAGAAGGTAACGCCTGCTCGCGCACCTCTCGCGTTCTCTCTTCTCTCTAATTCTGCTCTAATGTCCAAGAGTTTTAGTTTTGATTTTCTGCGCCTGCGCGCGAAGACTGCTTGGCTTTGGCTGCCACATATATATATATATATTAAATATACCGTATTTGTCAATTTTCGTGTTATTTTTCTTTGCATATTATGCTATTCTATATTGTTTTATTCTCCACATATTTCACACTATTGTGTTCAGGCAGCTTTACTACAAGAAATATTTTAGTCATTAAGAAACTAGTAGTAGATTTGAAATCAGCATAAAAAATACATTAAAATCAATAACAATATTTAAGATAGTGCGATAATTTCACAACGAAAAATGAAGTCAAACACAAAAATTTCGCTAAAAAATGAGTGTGGTCAGGACTTTTTGCCACCACTGTTGTTATAGGAGCCACTATTCAATAATTTTCTAGATCCAGGGGCGTAACAATTTGAAGGGTGCAGTGGAGGTTAAAAACAGCCTTCCTGCGTGTTTTTTCCCCATGGGATTTCCCGTTAACACCTTGTAGCAGTAGCGCACACAGGAATTTTATAGTCTGAAGTCCACCACTCTTGTATCATGCTTCTTTTGATTTTGTCGATTTTAGGGAACAAAAAAACAGTAAAAAACTAATTATTGAATAAATAGTTGGCATTAATTAATAGAATTAATTATTAATAACAAACAATTAAATTTTACGTACTATAGACTAAGAATTATAATCAATAGGAAAAATACTCAAGGGCTTTGGGGGAGGGAGTCCGGACCCCAAGGACTCCTCCCTTGTGTGCGTCACTCCTTATAGCTCTAAGGGTTCTGTGTGTGAATCGGAACAGTTTGAAGAGCACTGCGTAACATGCATGACATATTTAAAGGATAAAATAACGTGTAACACAATTTTAATTTATAAGCGTAAAAATAAATTTAGTATTTCATATGAGCTAGTAGATATATTACAATAGAAAAACAATTTTATGAATGAATCGGAAACATGTAATATAAAAAAAATTTTAAGTCAATTCCCCTACTTAGGTCACCAGAGAAAAGTTTTATTTTAGTTACTTTTTCTTAAATAAAATTACAACTAATAGAACAGAATCCCACTATGAAGAGACAAAATAAAAAGCGATTCTCCTATCTATCTATGGTGTTGGACTATTATTTTTGTTTGTTACTATTTATTCATTAATAACAATTAACTAATGAACTAATATTGTACCAGAATTTGATTATGAAAAATAAAGTACTAATTTGTTCACTAATCATTTACTATGATTATTTTTGGATACTTTTACAGTTTTTGAAACTGAAATATGTGAATTTTAAACGAAAGCAAATTGTTATTATTGACATGTAGGCCGCGAGCTGCTATTAGCCCACTCTTGGGATATCAGATCTGAAATTTGGGGCCAATTACACTAATTTCTGTATAAATTCTCCTTTTTACAACAGCAAAAACTTTTCAACTTGCTATAAAAATTATGTACGAAATAAAACGTGTTCTCAAATTTTTTGTACTTTTAGTTATATATGTTAATAAATACGCAAAAAATTCTGAGGATAACTATGCTTAAAAACTCCATTTTAAGTATAAAAGCATTTTTAAGTGATTGTGTGGGGGGGGACGGTCAGTACAGTTAAAACTAAAATTAAAATAAAAAAAATAGTTTTTTTTTAATTGAAGATATCATTTTACATTCAGATTCTACAAAAAAAAATTTCTTTGTGTTACTGGTTCGGTAAATATTTAATAATTATGCTATTATTAAAAACTTTTCTACTCTATCTCTTATTAACAAAATTAAAAACTAATTAAAATAAAGAAAAACTAAATTAATTTTTTTTAAAAAAAAAAAGAAAATATTGTGCAAAGAAATATTCCCAAAAATTGCAGCTTTTTTTCCTACAGTCAACAAATCTGACTTATTTGGATGAGTGTAATGGTAAGATTTTCCCCCATTTTTTTCCTTATGTTGTACAATATAGTTCATATAACATCCGATTTTATTTTTACACGGTTAAAACGTTATATGAAATTCCTTGTAAAACCATGTGAAATAGATAGTATATATAAAGCAAACTCAGTGGTGCAACAACCCATAGAGGGCCAAGACCTTCTCTCTCTGTGCCCTTCTCAAATTTCATGACCTTGGGCTCTGAGGAGCATGAGCAGAAACTCCTGTCATTCCTGTGATCTGTCTGACGCAAACCTCCCAATGTTTAGTTCCCAAGCAAGCTTGATATTCCTTTATAGACCCACCGAAGGGATGAAAGGCTGATTCGACCTTGCCTAAGCCGGGGTTTGAATCCTAGACTTGTGGCGTGGAAGCGTGATACGGTATTAAGATACTATATTTGTATAGTAAAAAAGGAAATATAAGCTCCACGTTCTCTTAAGTCATGCATTATGAAACTAAGAAAAAATACAGTTTAAAAATTGCAAACATTTATCATGAATATTGAATTTATACATGCTTCAGTAAATAATTAAAATAAAATGAGGAACGCATAGATATTGCCTCAACACATAAGACAAAAATTAATCATATTTGAAATAATAATTTTAAATTATTCAACACTTCTTGTTTATAACGGATTTGTTAATATTGTGTGAAATAAGTACAAATCGCTATTTGCAATACAAAGATCTATGTTATGCTGAAATCCAATAAACGTGTTCATCCTGTAATAACGTTTTGAGAAACTAAACTGCCTTTAAAAATGTCTTACAGTTTAAACATTTTAAAGTAGAGAAACTTTTAATTTTATAACTGTTTTGATTTAGCAAGCTCTTCATTTATAATTTTAAAAATACGTAACTGAACAATTATTCATATCATGTAATAATTTTAAGTTTTAATCCATGTTTTGATCAATATTTTAAAAATTATTTGCTAGATTTGTACAAAATGGATGGTCACCATGAAATGACACCTTAGTCGTAATTCGAAAAAATTACTCAGTTCTCTATTTTTGTATCATGCTCCTTTTGATTTTGTCGATTTTCGAGAAAAAAAGTTAAAAACTAATTATTGAATAAAAAATTAGCATTAGTTAGTAAAATTAATCATTAATAACAAATACTTAATTAAATTGTAAGTACTATATACTTTGAATTATAATCAATCGCAAAAAAATCAAAGGCTTTAAGGGGGTCCTGGACCCCTAGGACGCCCTCCTTGTACGCGCCCCTGACGTTAGGACATTGCGGTCAAGCACTCGTGACTGGCGTGTCATACGTTCAAGCTGACTGCCCCTAAAGACCGGCCGTGTAGAGACGACCAATGCACATTACATCTGTCAAGACTCAATGTCTTCCTGTTGGCGGGCTGGATAGTTTGGAAAGGAGGATGCCAGCTCAGGTGTCGTCCTCGTCACTTATTCGAGGTTCAAAATTGCGAGATCAATAGCACTCTAGCAGCTTTGTAGTGCGATGTTTATGTCAGATTCACTCACTCTGTGTACGCCGCAAACGCAGCACCAAGAAAGACAAGATTTATTTCGTACGTAACATGTTGACCAAGTATCAAATGATTAAGTTTATAGACTTCTGTGAAGTGTGGTTCCTGCCAGAATCAGTAGCCGACATTGTTGGAGACCACCGCTGTCACACGCATCGGCATTGATTCAAAGAGACTTTGGATGTGTTCTTGGAGTACAGCAGACCAAGCAGCTTCCCCACGTTGCCAAAGTTGATCTGGTGTGGCAGCTGGGGGTGTAATCTGGGTCAATCGTTGAGCAACCATGGACCACATGTTTTCTATCGGTTAAAGATCCGGAGAGTGTGCCGGCCAGGGAAGCAATTCAATCTGGTGATTGACGAAGAACTTTTGGACAATGCGTGTAACGTGTGGTCGCGCATTGTCCTGTTGAAAGATAGCTGTGGCCAAGCCCTGAAGGTAAGGAAGGACAACTGGCTTCAACACTTCGGAGATGTAGCTCTGGCTGTTTAAAGTACCGGCAATGCGTACTAGAGGAGTGCGAGAGTGATATCCAATACCGCCCCGTACCATAATACCCGGTACAGGACCAGTGTGGCGGTGCATAACGCAGCTGTTCAGCATCCTCTCTCCACGGTGTCTCCAGACTCGAATCCGACCATGCGTGACCTGTCAGTAAAGACAACTTCATTCCATTCTGCCGTCCACATTCTTCTTTCATCGCACCATTGTCGGCGGAGTTGTCTGTGGTTTTGCTTCAAGGATAGACCAAGCAATGGACGTCTTGCGGACAGACCACTCTGCTGTAAACGGCGTCGAATGGCACGCGCAGACACTGAATGATGCGTTACAGACTCAGTGTGCTGTGCTGCGGTTCATGATGTGACTGAGCGATTCGTCACTGCCATGTGCACAATTTGTTATTCGCTAATGCATGTTGTAAATTTCATAGTATTTGCATGCTTCCTTCAGGGTGTTGCATTTACGGTGGCCAGCAGTGTACATTCTAGTTCGATTTGCAACGTTGGTGGTCTCAGAAAATCTCTTATTAATTCGATAAATGAATAAGCCATTTGATATCTAAATGTTAATTATTAATAGATCTAATTTAAACAATATTTGCATAGTTTTAAAACACAAAAGTATGCGAAACATTCAATTCAAGTATCGTTCATGAAAAATATAAAGAGGTCGCCCAGCCAATATAGTGGATACGACCCTCGGCTTGTAACTGAGTGGGTTCAGATTCGAATCCCCAGTAAGACATGGTTGTATCTTCTTTGGGTAAAGAAGTTGGACTTTCGCCTGTAATGGATTCTCGTCTCGAAAGGAAAGCAGCGTACCCCTTCTTGTTATGTGCTGGGATCATCATTTGTAATAAAAATGTCTATATTATTCTGTTTGTATTGTATGTCTCTGTTTTTCCACTTGTATTTCATATGTATCCTAGGATAAAAAAACAACAACAATATTCTTAGTTCCTAATCCAAAGGGGGTTTGTGATTATATTACTGTGACCCTTTAACTTTGACTTTATACTTTTATTAACAGTTTCATAAATTAGATTTATGGGAATTTAGTATATGATTAATGTTTAAATATGAACACTCTGGAAGTGATAGATATAAAATTGGATTTTAAAAATGCATAATGAAATGTCTATAAACAGAGAAGATCTGAGGCTGTTTCGTGCGGTTGGAATTAGTTTTGTAGTCAGCTAACACCTCCTCCTGATTTTGTAACTGAAATGTCTGCGTGTGTGTGACGAGAGAGAGAGAGAGAGAGTGCTACACTATATAATTCACTATAAATCTATCTCGAGTAACTATTTTATTAAACATGGAAATAGTAAGTCCGATTAGCACAAAGAAATATAGCGGAGTGTCATTAATAAACTCTTCAACTTTATACATACAGTCGGATCTCTATATAACGAAGTCGCTAAATCCTGCAAAAAAGTTCGTTACATAAAAAATTCGTTATATAGAGGTTCATCTTTTAATATACTTTATAAACCATATGCAACAAATTTTAAATTCATAAGCACTATATATTAAAAAAAGTAATTATTCACACCTTTTTTAAAATTAATATGTGTGTGTGTTTATTTTATATATCTTACCCATCAAAAAAGAAAGAAAGAAAGAAAAACTGCAAGGAAAACAAGAAAGAAAGAATTCACTGTATTTTCAATATTAAGAAAATAATTTTATACCAAAATTAATGAATTTTAAGGATATTTTATAATTTAAAGCATATACAAGTAATATTAAACATACATTATTAAATATACATTAAGTAATTATAATATACTAGCTGCATGGCCCGGCGTTGCACGGGCTTTCTCTACTTTTATAAATTTTCCCTTCCCTTCACAAAATCAGCACTTCCATTATTCTTTTTCGAAACTACTTTGACTTGTTTGTTTCTTTCCCCTCCGCTTAAGCCTGGGCTTTTACCGAGTGTGTAACTTAATTTCCTCTTTCCTTCATGACGCCAGCACTTTTGTGCGGGGGTGCACGCGCACCATGCGAGTGATTGCTATAATGATGTCATTAAAATTCCCCTTTTCGAACTTCTTTCCTGTTCAATTACCCCCTGCTTTGCACGGACATTTTTGAATGTATAACATATTGTCATGGAAATTCCCCTTCTCCTCTAGCTGTTAGCACTTCTTGTGTGTGTATGATTTCTATATTAACGTCATTACAATTCCCTTTTTCGAAATTTCTTCCACAGCTTTCCATTGTCAGACACATTTCTTTTATCTCTCTAGAGCCCGGCATTACAGTGGCTTTTTTGAGTGTAGAACTATTCCCCCCATTATTTATAAATGATGAATTAAAAAATCTTACAAATTGCTATTGAAAGGATTTTTTTTTTCTGATCGTTTGAATGTTTGATTAATCATATGTACTGGTATACCCGTTCTTCGCACGGGTGAGCTGAAAAATTAAACAACACACATTGAAGGTTAAAGAAGTTTTTAATGAGTTAATTTTACGTGAATTGCAAATTAAACAAAAAAAAGCTTTTGCGTAGCTCAGCTAAAAAAAAAAAAAAAAAAAAAGAGAGAAATAAAACACCTTTGTTAAATCTTAAGTATGTAGATGTAATAGCTGATAAAAAAGATTTTTTCTATTTATAACTTCCCGTAACACTCTTGAGGGTCGATTTTTGAAAATACCTTCTTAAGCTGATCTCTGCTCAGCAAAAGTAACACATTGTAAAACGTTTTGCGTAATTAACGCTTAAAATAGTGTAAATAGTTTTTATCTGAAAGTATAATACATTAATATTACTTTCTGTAGTATTTATTTTATGTTAAAATTGTAATATTCGCAAACAACGCCGTTTCTTAAATTATAATGACGATTCAGTGAAAAACATAGCGAATTGTTAACGATAGAGTCAAGTTGGCAAATGCCTAGCTACTTTCATAACTCGAGCTTTATTAGAGCTTTTAAGACCCGTCGTGTAGGGGAGAAATGCACGTTAATACTTTATCCTCCGCATCATGATTTACTGCAGTTTTTTTCATACAATATTTTTTTTGGATAACTACATTTAAAATTAAGGGATATACATAAACAAAATACTCCACTTTGGAAAATTTAATCCGTTAGAGCTAATAAATTAAAGATATTCCACTGTAAAATTAATTATGTATACCGTTCACTTAAAATAAGTAGTCGAATCATTTTCTAAGGTCTTCATTAACATACAAAAACATAAAACACTTAAATTTTGACTAACTATTTTTTCCGCTAAAATACTCATCATGGAACCCGTGCTGCCATATATCTTGGAAGAGTGGATTTCAATAAATATTCCTGCTAAGTATTGGTAGAACATTCCTTCTAAGTTGGTGTGGTGTGGTAGTTAGGAGAAGAAGGTGCCAGCTCAGGTGTCGTTCCCGTCACTTGACCATTGTGTCCGTCTCCAAAAGCCCTCGTGTAGCTGAACAGTGCGACGTTAATATTCACTCACTCTCACACTCCAAAAAATACTGTACAGTAATTATTGCGTTTTTAAAAAATAATTATATCTGCCTATTCAATTAAATTTATAGCGTTATAATTAACTACTAATCACAAACAAATTTTGAAAATTTGTCCAAATGATGCAGTGTGAAAGAGAAAGTTTATTTACTTTAAGTATCAGAACTGATAAAAGCATTTATTTGGAAAAAAGATCAATTTCTTACTACCAAATATGCATAATAAAATCATAAAAAAACATTAAAATAAAGAGAGATTTATAACAGTATCTGCTACAAAACTATTCGCCTTCCCCGCTAAAATACTCATCATAGAACCTGCGCTGCCATATATCTTGGAAAAGTGGATTTCAAAGAATATTCCTGCTAAGTATTTGTATAATATTCCTTCTAAGTTGGTGTAGTGTGGTAGTTAGGATAAAGGGGGTGCCAGCTCAGGTGTCGTTCACGTCACTTGATCATGGTTCAAAATTACGTGATCCGTTGCCAAAAGCCCTCGTGTAGCTGAACAGTCCGACATTAATATTCACTCACTCTCACACTCCAAAAAATACAGTACAGCAGTTATTGCGTTTTTAAATGTAAAAATAATTATATCTATCTATTCAATTAAAATTATAGCGTTATAAGTAACTAGTAACCACAAACAAATTTTGAAAATTTATCCAAATGATGCAGTGGGAAAGAGAAAGTTTATTTACTTTAAGTATCAGAACTGATAAAAGCATTTATTTGGAAAAAAATCAATTTCTTACTACCAAATATGCATAATAAAATCATTAAAAAAACATTAAAATAAAGAGAGATTTATAACAACCTCTCCCTTCAAAACTTAGTTTTATTCTGAAATAAAAAAAAAATAAAAGTATGCTGATCAGAGGAATTAATTAGAAGCGAGCGCCTTGCGTAGCCCAAACAAAAAAGGTTTTTCACAAACAAAAGATAGATATATGCTGTGGTGGACTTTTTTGCAGCGCACTCCAGAATTGCTTGCAGAATGCAGAATTTTTTCTTACTTGACAAATATCGTTATATTTTGGACACTTCTCACAATATCTTAATAAATTATAGCCTATGTGTTATTCTGATGTATAAGCTATATTACTGTAAAGTTTCATTAAAATCCACCCCATTCAGTTGTTTTTGCGTGAAAGACGCCCAAACATCCTCACTAACTTTCGCATTTATAATATATATTAGATACATAATCAGAACAGGGGATACAGGACAACTTCATTCAGGATATCACAGGTGTTTCTAGTGTACTAGGCAATGGGGCTCAAAGGTTACACTACTTGGATGAAACGTTCAGAACTCTAGTGCTCTCGGCGAGTTAGGATCTAATAAAACCAGTTCAAAATTTATGAACCCCATAAAATGTATAAAAGACAGAAGAACTTGAAATTTTTTCAGAAATACTTTAAAAAGAGAGAGAACAAAAATTAAGTCACAGAAGAAAGAGTTCGTTATGTAGAAAATGAATTTCGCTATAGATAGATTATTTTACAAAGAAAATCGTGAAATGTTCAAGGTTCGAGGAAAAAATTCACTTCGCAATATAGAGGATCGTTATATAGAGGTTGAACTGCATTATGGGTCAATTACTCAGTTCCTCTTCATCATTTTTTTATCTCTTAAATTTGTTAGTACAAAAAGCTGTTATTCCTTATCTTTATTTATATCAATAGTTTATCATTTATTTTTGTTTGTATCAAGTGTTTGTCATTTGCTTTTTACTTATACTAGATAAAAAAAATAAATGATAATTATTATCTCTTTTTGAAAATTCTCTTATCACAGGGATCGTTCTTAATTCTGTGAACAACAAATTTCAAACCAACTTCATCTAATTTTCAGATAACAAAAATTTCAGAAAACTTTTCTAATGTTAATGTCGTATTTCGATTCGAACAGTAAACAGTGAACATGCTTTGTTGTTTTCTCTTCCTTATATCAAAATAAGCAAATTAGAGACAAAAACTGTTTTTCATTAAAATGAAAAGAATTTCCAATTAACGTGCATCGTTGTCCGAGGATATATGTCAGAAAAAACTACGTATTAACATGGAGACATTTTTTCTATTAAAAAAAGATAAAATAAAATAAATAGCATCAAAAAGAGAGAGAATAAGCTCCACGCATATTTTCTTGCTTTAACATTCAACTTAAAATTCGATAATGATGAAACTAATTATAATTATGGAGTCATTTTTTTTAAAGTATTCAGATACAATCTGTATTATGAGATATCTTTTTTAAGTATCTCGTGGATGTATATAAAACTATTTTACACAGCGCATTTTTTTTAAAATTATTTAATTCTTTTCCAGTCGGTTTTGTGGCCTTTTTTAATGTGTTACCGTAGCAACCGTTTCTCTCGTCTTCAACTTGTTTGATGCATCCACAGAAAGTATGTTTTACTTTTAAGATGTTTTCAATTTGTATCCTATTAGGAATAAAGAGAAATATCGATTCTTTTTCTTAAAACGTGAACAGTTACAATAAATATTCCTGGAACGTTTTGTACAGGACATCAACGGAATCCATTGCAAACATTGTTAACAGAGGGGAAAGAAAGTATCGTTTTAAAGACAGAGTATCGAATAACATGGGGAAAAGTAACTTTTTTTTCCCTTTTCAATTGACTTTTAAATCTATTTTCAGTTTGTCTCGTCTTGTCTATTTTGAAACATTGTTGCTGACCATTCTGAAGCAATGTATCTTTTTCTGTTCCCGACTAGAAAATAAAACATCTTCAGATTTCCTGAGGATTTTTCTAGCGAGGAGTTAGATATTTTTAAGAATATAAACAAAATCCGGTTCGCAATTCTTTTCAGCGTTCAAACATTATTAAGACCAAGTTTCGTAGTCGTTCTTTTGCGAAAAGCAAAGTCCAAACTTCACTAATAAGTCATTCGATATCTACGACCACGGTCGTTATCCACTTATATTTGAGAATACTTACGCTTGACGAATCCAGAGTCAGATATTGCCCAACAATTCTCCTGTTCTTAAAGGGTTGGGTTGTTTTTCGGCGATTTTAAAAAAAGATAGAAATTGGTTTGAAAAAGTCGCTCCAGGATGGCTGTCGTGAGTCGCATCAATTTGAGATGCAGTTAAGTGACGAGGACGATTTCTGGGTGGATATTTCTTTCTTCTAACTTCCACGCCACGTTTAAAAAATATGCCGTAAACAAAATATTTTTACAAGATATTCGTTACTTCATGAGTCAAAATAAAATGGTTCTCTATTATTTAACGTATACTTGAATTTATTCTTATTATTTAAAATTTGATTATTATTTGATCATGATTCATGTTTTAATAAAATTAGTAGTAATTTTTAAAAAAAACCTGACAAAAGAATAGAGTTTTGTATTAATCGGAAAAGGACTTTTTTTGCTTTTGGATTGTAATATGTTTCTTTTTTCAGAAAAAAAAACTACTCGTAATCCCATTTTAATTGCGTAAGAAAACCATTAATTTAATAAAACTTGCGCCTGGAAATGCTTCAGTTGGGTCGTTGACTGAAGACCCGTTGTGTAACGGGGTTGATGTTTGTTAAATCTTTTGGTTATCAGTCTTCACGTCGCAAATGACCTCCGTGTTTCTAAGTGTGTCGTTAGGCAACGAAAGTCGAGGGATCAGTATTCGAATCCTGGTGCCACGAAAGATCCGGCGTGTAGAAGGTTGATGAACGTTAACATCCTCACATTGTGAGTGACACTGACTGTAGTGCCGTAGGGTCTGGGTCGAATCCTGGAGAAGGCATAGGTGTTTGTAAGTGAATAGTGCCAGTGTGGCATGGGAGCATTCTAAATATTCGTCGAGCCGCCTCTCGAGAGGTTGGTGGAAGGGGAAGAGAGGTGAAAGGTCCCTGACCAGCCCACAGAGGGGACTCCAAATTGAGGTGGAACCAAACCAAATCGTATGGCGTCACCTGTATGGCGCTCAATGCTGCGGCTAACGACACACCTAAGACTAGCCCATTGCCACGATGAATTTCGGGAGCCTCAATGAAATACCGTCGATCAAAGAGCATTAGTAACTACAACAACGTCTTCACATTGGAGTTAACCCTTCATGGTGTGGAAGCTTAAACAGTCCGTCGCTGCAAACTCACGCGTGTAGCTTCTGCATGCGACGTTAATATTCTATCAGTTGATCTGAATATTACTTTAATGAACAAACATTCAGATAAAAAAAAGACTCTCTCTATCCATGTACCAAAGCATATACAAAGGTATTTTCTACATTATTTTTTTTAGAGCAATTCTTTCCTGAAATCCAAAAACCACATGGTTTTTTTTTCTTTCAATTTTCTATCCATGGATGTTTTATTCAAGGTAATACATACAACATTCTATCGCCAAAGAATTAAGATTCAGCGATGGTTAAATAATATGTGTTTCCTATAATCATAATTTATTTATTGCAACCCTCCGTGGTTCCTGTTCGATGAGGGTGTTTTCGGAAAAGGCGAGAGCGAAGGGAATTAATTGTTCTTCTATTTACGGTCAAGAAGGGAGGGTGGTGGGGGCGAGTGCTCACGTGTTCCAGGCGATGGCCTATGAACTACTCTCTCTCTCTCCAGAGAGAGAGAGAACGAAAGCAGGACGGTGTCCCACTTTCCGCTCCCGCACAGCCCCTCCCTCCCTTCACTTCACTCTCACCTGTTGCGCGCCTTATTTATTCCGTCAGCATGCGCACTGGAATGTGGGCATTGCGCAATGCATTTTTACAAGTATTGCTCCAACCCTTACTTCTTAAAATTACAAATCAAACATTTCAAAATGTATGGGCGTTTTAATTTTTTTAAAGGGATTAGATGATCTCATCCAGTGGCGCACACAAGGGTGGGGGCCTGGGGTCCGAACCCCCCAAACCCTTGATTTTTTTCCGATTGATTATAATTCTAAGTACATTGTACGTAAAATTTAATTAAGTAATTGTTATTAATGATTAATTTTATTAATTAATGCTAATTATTTATTCAAAAATTAGTTTTTTACTGTGTTTTGTTCCCGAAAATCGACAAAATCAAACGGAGCATGATACAAGAATGGTGAACTTTCGACCCCGGACCCCTTGAAAAATTCCTGTGTGCGCCACTGATCTCATCCCATATTTATTTTTAAATTAAAGTAATACAAAGTAGCGACACACTTTTGTATTTATATCAGGTTCAGCCAAGTCTCGGCACGCGTGGCATGGTGGAGTTGTAACAGTGGCAGCACAAGTATTTTCCCTAGAGGATTAGTCAGAATCGCGAATAGAACCCGTTACACTGTAGAAGAGTTGACGCATTTTGAAGCTGTTTATTGGCAGCAAAGTTGTCATTTGGATTCCATGACGAGCCTCCATGCTCCACTCGGTACATTGGAAAAAGAAAAGGAAAATCCCTTTCTTATGGTTTTTATAAAAACAATTTGAAAACATCGACGAATAAATGAAGAAATTGTAATTAAAAACTATTTTTGTAGAGCTGGTCACTTGATAAATGCAACTGCGTGTTCTCCATTGAATTCAAAGCTGCCCTTAGTCTTGCGCTGGTTCTACGAGTAAAACTTAGATAAAATTTCAAATTTGATATTTGGGGAAAAAGATGCTCAAACATTTTTTTAAAAATTCTTCAAAAAGTTTTTCAAAGGGAAAAAAGTTATATATATGTATTTTTTTTATATCAAAGGTAATATGTTTATCTATGTGATTTATTCTTGTTGACAAATATGTAATTTTTTTAAAAGAAAATTTACGTGAGAATCAAAAATATGCAAGAGCATGAACTGGTTGGCTGGAAACACGTGATTGCATTTATCATGTGACTATAATTTCACGTGAAATGATGGGTTGGAACGTCTGATTGCAGTTTTATGACTATGATGTCGCATGAATTGAGCTCATTGATTCAGGAACAAAAACTGATCTGGCAATGCTAGCGAAAAAGCATTGTACAGTTACATTTTGTTATGAAGATAGCAACTAGCTTTACATCATTGCAATGTTTTCATTTGGAGCATCATCGTTAAAACAACTAGAAATATTTCATGACAATTTTGTTAGATAAATCGTGATTATATATCTGCAGATTTCTACAAGAGAGTAATTTTTTTTCATTAATTGTGAATTTATCACTAAACCACATAATAACATGGAGAAACCGTTGCAGTTTTTATCGGTTTTAAATTAAGTAAAAATGAAAAAAATAATCTGAAGCAAATATTAAAAGTAATTTGTCCAATATCCAGTTAAGCAGCAGTTTGTTTTCTCGCAGTAATTTAATGCTTTACAGGACGTTGTGACATCGTCGATGGTTATGAATCCCCATCTTTCGATTCACGATAAGTGTTATGGTTTCACCAGCTGTTCAAGGACAAGTAAGACCCCATCGATTGTCCCTGAATTTTTACGATCCACCAGCTGTAAAATGACCAGTGCACGTGGTCATGGGGCCATTGTTTATTGTCTGAACTCAGGGAGTGAAGACAGACAGACGGGTCGCCATAATGGTAAAGTAGAGCCGGCACCCCATTGACAATAGGCGAAGCCTATCTTAAAATAATCATGTCTTTTCTGGTGTTGAGTGACGGGGATACTAGAAACAGGTGGCGTGATGGACAAGTGTGTCCAAATGTTGGACAAGGAACTAGTGCGCCTTGGGCCAGACGGCCTGGGTGTGTTTTGGTGTGTGATGCGCAAATAGGACGAGGGAGGCCAAAAGTCTTTTGTGACCTGCCAATAAGAACGGACGAGAGGCGTGTTGTGAACACACCCCTGGTGTTTAAAAGGGTTCTTTTTCAGGAGAAAAGAAAAGAGACGAAAAAGGGAAGGAGAAGAGAGAGGAGACGGCAAAAGGGAAGAAAAAGGGTCGGGGAGAGAGAGATGAGCCCGCCTTGTATGGAGAAAAGGGCTGAGTCCTGAGATTGGAGTGGAAAGACGATGAACGCCGGTGGCGTTGAGAATAGAATAGACTGACTATACCGGCTTGGCATATGGACTGAATTTATATTACTTCATTAACAAATTGTTAGCAAATAAACTTTGCTTTTATTTGTATATTAAGCTGTAAACCTTATTTATTGATGGATAGCTACACACGACGTTACAACGTTCCATTAAATATTTACAAAGCTTTAAGTAAGCAAAATGCTAAAGCAAATATGCAATTCTCTTTAAGATAAAACATTATTTCTAAGCACTTCTCTCCCTCCCCTTCCCCCAGTAACAGCAGAATTCCAGTACTTAACAAAAGAAGGCCCCTTTTGAAGATTCATTCCTAGCGCATCACTTTCGCAGAATGAAAATAGATTTCGAAAAGGGCCTTCCCAGTGGCGTAACGGAGAATTTTCGCCACCCCCCACCCCCCTGCAAAATCAGATTTTGAGCCGTAGCCGGATCTTACGCAATTGGCATCGCTCAGGCTTTGGGGCACTAGAGTCCTGCCCCCCCTGCGTTGCAGGGGTGGCGGGGGTGTACGTTACGCCACTGGGCCTTCCATTGGAAGTGAAATATTTCATTTAATTATGTTTAAACCTTATTAATGGATTAGTTTTTGTGAAATAATTATTTATGTCGTTGCAGAATTATTTGTTGGAAAATACTCGTACGTCTTAATTGATTTCCCGCCAAAATCGGCAGTTGGCTGCAAATAAATTTCGAAATTATTATAAGCGAATGAGTTTTGAACGAATAAACTATTTTATATTTTCATTCAGAAGTATAAGGAGGTCGCTTTTAAACTCGTCAATAAAATAATATTAACTGATTTGTGCTATGGCAAATTTTTATAAAATCAAATGTGTGTGTACCACTACAAGTTTTTATTTTAAAAATTCTTAAATACTACTTTTTTACAGTAGATTATAGGTTTATACTTAAGATCATTGCATTGTTTGAAATACCATAGGAAGCTAGTTATTAATGATATAATTAAGTTTTAATAAGAGCCAATTATAGTGTGAGTTGCAAATAGTGATGTCCCAAATTATAATTTGCTTAAAAAAATAAATATAGGTAGGGGGAGAAAAATTGTTCCAATATTACAATAACCCTTCTACTCTCAATCTAGATTTGTAAAAGTTTTTTTTTTTTTCCTTTTTTTCTCCTTTATATATTTTTAAGGAAAATGTATCTCATCCACTGTACTATATAGACTACAATTATTTAAAAATACTTATATTTAATTAAAAAATTGTTGAATGATCCCAATTTGAACAAAGAATTCCTATTCCGAAAACATTCTGCAGAAATTGAATTTAATTTTAAGAATCAATACTGTATTCCTTTAACTAAGGAATTACTTCAATATTCACATCTGAAAGAATCTGAAACCATTTTGTAGAAACACAAAATTATTGATTTTCCTCATTTCCAGAGTGAACATACACTTTAAAATTTAAGAAAATGCTTTAATAATATTTAAGTTCATACAATAACCGTTGACCCATCACTCACTTCGAATTAGGAATACTATACGGTTTTAAATTTCCATATTTAAAGAGGCCACACTCGTTTTTTTTTAAATAGGTAAATAAATAAATGATTTAAAAAAAATTCTTTTAGAGTAAAAATTTTTCGTCTATGCATCCACTACATATTCTCTCAGCTTATTTTTTAAAAATAATGTTAAAATTATTCTAGCAATTTTTTTTAAGTAATACTTTCGATAGAAAAATATGCAGCAACGAATTTCATCCACTTTTTTCTTCTTCTGTATATTCGTAGGGTAATCGGAAATTTAACTTGAATGAAACATCGCTCTGTGTAAAAACAATTGCTCCTCTGCAAGTACGCCATCCCTGCCGGGATTCGAACCCGGGACCTTTGGATTAGAAGTCCAACGCGCTATCCACTGCGCTACAGGGACTACGGTAGTTAAGAGATAAGTACTTAGCAGACTATAGCGAGAAGAACGTTTATATAATGAAGGGGATGTGTTCTTTGCGCGCGCCTATTACAGTTCTCGATAACACTATCAATTTTCCTGTCTTGAAGGAGGGAGAACACATCTTTACCCAACTTCCCTGCGTCTTCTATTCTTCTTTTGGCACTTTCCGTTGCGCGTCGCATACGCAACATGTTTATTTATTTATCCCATGACGTAATGGAAAATAACACACATCGGTAATTTTTTTTTTTTATAAATTTTTTCATTTTTATTTTTAGTAGGAAATGGATGCTTTCGTAGAGCTTTTTCTCATAAATTATTCGAGGATTATTGAAAATCTTCGAAAATTAAAGTCGTTGTTATTTTACATCTTAAAATATTATACTAAAATAAAACAAGAAAAGTTTATTTTTTTAATAGAAAAAGGCTTTTTGCTCGTATTTTATCATTATGGCATTATCATGAAATATATCACGTTCTTCATTTTATTATTTGTTTTTTGTATTAAAAATATGTCTGGAACGTATTTACAGAAGGTTTGAATCTCTGGCAGATTTTTAACAATCTTTTATATAAATAAATATTCACTCACTCACACAACGAAATATTAGTTTTTAAGATGGTTCTCACCTCTTTCATTCAAATTTGAAGCCAATTCATAGTAAATCTTACTATATCAGTTCAAATTGTTATCATTAATAGGAATTATTGGCTTATTTTACTAAGGCAAATCAGTGGTGTCTTTCGGTTTGATTGATTGATTGAATATTAACGTCGCACTGTTCAGCTACACGAGGGCTTTTGGCGACGGACCACGTAATTTTGAACCATGGTCAAGTGACGTGGACGACACCTGAACTGGCACCCCCTCTCCTAACTACCACACCACACCAACGGGAGGACGCTTCAGCTCTCGACAGATTTAACGTGCATCGCTGCCCTACACGGCGGGTCTTTAGTGGTACTGGGCTCGAACCCGTGACAAAGCAAGCCACGGTCCAATACCTATACCACTCGGCTACCGCGGCCACGTGGTGTCTTTCGGAACATTGAATCAAATACGGGAATCCTCCTCAAAGTCGTTTGGTATTAAGATAGAGGGGCCGCGGTAGCCTAGTGGTCAAAGTCACGAACTCATCGCCGGCAGGTCGTGGGTTTGAATCCTGGTGCCACCGAAAACCTGCAGGGGCAGGTTAAATCCGTCAAGGCTCTTTCGTTGGTGTGGTGCGGTAAACAGCTCGATGTCATCCACGTCACTTGACCGAGGTTCAAAGTGACGAGATTCCTCGTGTTGCCTTCTAGTGCAACTTTAATAAAGCTTTCGATCTTTCTTGTATTTTGATGAAGCAAAGATGTGAATTTTGCGTCCAACTTTTTGCTGTCTGAAAGAGTACTAGTTTGCTTCAGAGCCGAATTATTCCTAGGCGAAAACGGCCTCTAAATTACCTTTCGAAAAGAGCAAGTACTGTATCTTATAATATTTACGATTTATTACAAGATGAATCTTTTGTGGATTTTATTATTTTGTATAATACTAGTGTCATTCTGTTTCCATGTACTGTCGTTTGCGGAAAAGTGTTCTCGCATTGTCACACCCCTTATAACGTCGGCTCATTTGCAGAACTCACTTCAACTATACATGTCAAAATTGAAGTATGGAGGGTCAGTTGACCCAATGATTGGGTCTCTGTTAAAGGTACCGGTGGTTCACAACTTACGCCGGGGGCATAACACGTGCGAGTTGTGTTAGAGAATGGCTTTGTAGTCGCCACTCCTTTCTTTCTTTCTCGACTTACAGACGCCTGTTTGTCCAAACACTCAACAGGAAGGAAGCTAATTTATATAGAGTCTTCTGACACCAAAGATAGTATCAGAAGCATACTTGGTGAAATTATGAAGGACGAATTATAGCCCTCAGATTTTGGACACAAGCTTGTGTCGGTGGAGAGATCAGATGTGCCGGCCAATTGTGCACTCGCACCAATGGAGAGCGAATGAGGTCGGGGGAGCCGGATGCAAATATTTGGCGGGGCCAAACATTTGCACCCGGAGAGATGGTGAGGGGCGAGGGGTTGAGGTGAGGGTTTAGAGATGGTGAGGGGCGTAAAAATGACCCACTTCTGAATTTTAAAGGGGTCGATTCGGAATTGGAGGGGAATTTTTTCTCGCTTTCGTGATCTCGATGGACTGAACAAGTTTTCCGCTCTTCAATATTTTGGTGTTGTGGTTGCAATCACCCTCAAGACAGAATGATCTTTTTGCTCGAGTGCTTGATCTAAATGAAATGACGAAATCTTCGCTCTCCACTTTTTGAGTTTGCGGGTGGAGTCGCGCTCAAGGGCCGATGAATGAAATCTGATAGAAAAAGGAACTGGTAATAATTGATCGATGAATTTGGGAGGCAAAGGCACAACGGTTAGGTATACCCGGACAGTCCTTTGAACCAAAACTTTTTCACAGTGAACTGCTTTGTACTTTAATGTTATAGTAGTGTATTATAGAGAGTTATTATTTAATCCAAAAATAAAGTGTCTTTTAACAATTAGCAGTTTGACTGTTGACGCTACCCGGTCGAGACTTTATACCCTTTACGGTTGTTTTATCTTCAAGGAGATTCACAAAAAACGTGCGATTTTGTTTGTGTTATTCAGTGACTTTTTAAGGCATGGGCTATGGCCTAAGGCCTCAGCCTCAGTGGGGGTCACGCCTCGTTCTCGACTCCGCAGCTGCAATAATATCCTTTAGCCTATTAATTGATAGATGTTATTCCCTGAGATATTCTTCAAGGTATACTGGGAATTCCGAACTATACGCCAACTGACGCATCATTGTGTCATGACCATCGTCCATGTCTAGGCTTAGACCAGCCACAATATACCATAATTTAGTCCTAAGGTGGCAATCAGATGTCGATTTGTGTTTAGGTTTGTGAGATTGAGGAGAAGCACCACTGTGGCGTAGCTAGCTTTGAATGGGCCCCGTATCGAAGCCCCTTTGGGGCCCTCTTTTAGAAATGAAAGTCCTGTTACTAGTACTATAGTGACACATGTTGGGGCTCATGTAGCTTGAGGGTCATTGATACGGCTGATGGGTGGTAGCTGCGCCCCTGATCAGCACACTTATTTGTTACCGTTCATATGATAACGTATGCAATGTCCTGTCAACTTAAAGGTGGCCTACTTTTGAGTAGGGGCCTCAAGATGTCTTAAGACGCTCATGATGTTAATGAACCCTTCCGGTGGATCGATTCAAACGTCAGTTAGATTATGAAAATATAGTGGATCATGACAGCAAACTGGTAATAGGCGATGTTTCAGCCCCATCTTCGAGTCTTTACTGCAGATCCGTTCTATGACCAGGCTGTGCACATTAAATTTATTTGAGTTCTGATCTGATGGGCAATACAAGAGAGTGGGATGTAGTTAATGTCGACCACGTCATAGTCGTAGTTTAAAATGGCGATGGTTATTGGAAAGGAATTAGCGGATCTAGTATCGGGCAGGAAAAGGTGGCCGAAAAACGCCCAATACAATACGTAAGAAATCCGTTAGTTATGGCCAAATACGCCTCGATTTTCAACTGTGATCAATTGACAAGGTCAACTAACTGAAATACAATGCTGGGTACGTATGAGTTATATTAACGTCGCACTATAAAGGGGGCTATTGGTGCCGGACCTCGTCCTTTTGAACCACTGTTAAGTGGCGAGGACGGCACCTGAGCCGGCACCCCCTTTATTAATTTCCCCACAATAACAATGAGACTGAAATCGACAGATTTAGCATGCATCAGCTTCCTCTGCACGGTGGCTCTTCAGTGACTCCAGGACTCTAGTTCGCAAAATGCCAGCCACTAGTTCATGACCATAATCACTTGACTATTGCTGCCACAATGCTGGCCAAGACCATTTGGTCAACATGAGAACATAATGATTGCTTTTTATTTAGAATCTTTGTAGGAGTTGGAATTCATTGACAAAGGATTTTCTTTTATTTCATGAATTTATTATGTGTTACAATATTAATACTTTTTTGTACTGGGGCTGCGTAGGAGCTGGTATCACTTTTG
This sequence comes from Trichonephila clavipes, assembly GCA_019973935.1. Taxonomy (NCBI): domain Eukaryota; kingdom Metazoa; phylum Arthropoda; class Arachnida; order Araneae; family Nephilidae; genus Trichonephila; species Trichonephila clavipes. Next base: position 13,764 of record BMAU01007121.1, on the reverse strand, counting down.
AGTTCGGCACCATTTAGGCGATACCAATTGCCGCAAGTAATTTTAACGCCCAGTTTCTTCCCCAGAGAGAAGCACCTGAGCTCTGCCGATACGAAATTTGTACCGTAGGAAAAAATTTTGCCGAGAGCATTCAAGCAAAATGGACACTCAAGGAATCTTTTTCATGCCGTATAATCATATGAAATGGCCTTTGTCGATTTTCTCCTTTAGGAAAATTCACCGACTTGGTCCGGGGTTGAACCCGGAACCTTGTTACAGAAGGCCTGCGCTTACTATTAATACTGTCTTGGGTGAGTGAGTCTTAACGGCGCACTGTTCAGCTACACGAGGGCTTTTAGCGACGAATCTCGTCATTTTGAACCATGGTCAAGAGACGAGGACGACACCTGAGCTGGTGCACCCTCTCCTAACTACCACACCACACCAACGGGTGGACGTTTGAGCTCTTGATCGATTTAACGTGTATCGCTCTCCTACACGGCGAGTCCTTAGTGGTACTGGTCTCGAGCTCATGACATTTTTGACATGATCCAGTGCCTTGACCCCTGGCTACCGCAGCCCCAATACTGTCTTGGATAAACGAGGAATGAACACGCGACCTTTAAGTCACAAGTTCACAAACGCACATTCGTTAATAGAACTAAAATACACCTTTCGTGTGCTCGTGCTCATTGATTTATAGAATATTCCGTTTACTGTGTTCAAGATAAATAATCATGACAGGAAAAAGCAACGTGAGAACTATCCCAGATTTCCGTTGTAGGGTTTCTCAATAAGAGGATTTCATATTAACAGTTATTATAAATGTCGTCTCTAAACGATTTCTGAAAAGGATTATTTTTGTTGCTACTTGGAGACTCGGCCTCCTTCCACCTGACTCTGATTTCCTGGAGAAATGCTTCCAGATAAGAGCTGAAGGTTGTTGATAAAATATCGGGATCCTTGGGAAGTCCTCCAGGGTCAGAAGCTCATCACGCCACCCTATCACCGGAGATAATCACAAGATCAGAAAACTCTCCGCTGGAATTCATGATCCCAGTTTCGATTTTTGCATGTCTGGCGAGAAACTGTTTGACGCTGCTTGAAAACGTGTGTGAGGAGGGAAATATTCTTTTTTTACCGTGTTCGGTGAATATTATTGTAGAATGATCTATTACTCTAGTAAGAACGCACGCCTAATCACACTATGAATAACTATTATAGACTGCAAAGGATAAAGTTTTAATTCCTTGTTAGTAACTTTGATGAACAAACTCAACTGAATCTGATTTTCAGAGATTTTTTTTATAATGTGTATTACGACTCCAAAAAAAAAATTATATTTGTCAAATGATTTCGTATATAGTTCATTTGAATTAGAAATTGTTTGTAAAAAATGAGCGTAGAAAATGGCAGAGGAATATTTTCACCGAAATAAGTTCAATACGGTTAGGAGGATTGCAAACGCTCTTATTATAATAACTGTAGCTGAGACTGTCTGAACCAACAAAAACGCATCCAAGTGAGTGAGTGAACATTAACGTAACGTCAGACTGTTCAGCTACTCGCGGGCTTATGGCGACGGAACCATGGCCAAGTAACGAGGACAATACTCGAGTCTGAACCTTTCCTAACCACCACATCAACTGGAGGTTGTTTGAGCTCTCGACACATTTCGCGTCCATCGCTCCCCTACAAGTTGGGTCTTCTGCGGTACTAGGCTCAAATTCATGACACGCTGGACACGAATCCGTTACCTTTACCACCAGGCTACCACGCCCGCAGACGAAAGAATGTGGTCGCGATGAAAAACCATCAATGTTCCTTACCCATTATTTTTGTTAACGGTATGTGTTGTCTTTGTGTGTGTGTGTAACCTAACTTAAATTAATAAATAACTGTTACATAATTAAGACTTCATTGACCTCAACCTCGAATTTACCTTCTTGAGTTGGATCTTTAACGTTTAACGCAATACAGGGTGATTTTTTGTTTAGCTTTTATGGGTGTAAATTATAAATTAAACAATTTTTACATCCCAACTCATGTTTATTTGTATGTCTGTTACATTGATCTCAGAATTCCTCACAAAAAATGCCTGGACTGAAAACAGTCCTTCACTGGTTATTTATTTTTTGCACGATACATTTATTTGCTTGTCCTCTCGTCATTTCCCATCAATTTACACTACAGCAGGAGTGCAGAGTGGACTTTTAATGGTGTATTATATCGTCCTACATCAGGAGCTGGTGAACAGGGCACTGCTTGAGCTGGTACCTTCTTTTTTGCATCTTTCTCCTTGCACATGATCCCCTAGTGTCTTATGCTCACGATACGTGACCCTCAACACATTGACCCCACCCCCTCTCCCCAAGCAAACGATAAAACCTTTTTTAATCTGAAGGATCATCGAGATCTCATTCTCAGTCGTTGATTGGTCAGCTTGATGTGGTCGCATTATTGCAACCCATGGTCCCATTGGAAAGTATGATATAAAGAGTGTTTTTTTTCCAGGTATAGAAGTTTAAGTTGGCATTACTTTCCAAGATGGCGACCGATTTAACAGCTGTCAAGTGATTTATTCTCAGTTTGGTTCGGCAATTCATCAAAACGATCATCAAGCAAGGCGTAGATTCATCGAATGGGCCCAAAACGAGATTGCCGTTGTTCCCGATTTTCATAAGCGAATTTTGTTTAGCGATGAAGCGCACTTCTGGTTGAATGGCTACGTCAACAAACAAAACTGCCGCATTTGGAGAGAAGCTAATCCACAAGTGTATGTCGAAACACCGTTACATCCAGAAAAACTGACTGTTTGGTGCGCTTTATGGGAATCATTGGTCCGTACTTCTTCAAAAACGATGAAGGCCACAACGTTACAATCAATGGTGATCGATATAGAGCCATGATTACTAACTTTTTCATTCCTGAATTGAACAATCATGATATCCAGGAGCTGTGGTTACAACAAGATGGCGCAACATGTCACACAACTCGTGCCACAATCGATTTATTGAAAGACACGTTTGGTGACCGCCTAATTTCACGTTTTGGACCTGTGAATTGGCCTCCAAGATCTTGTGATTTAACACCGCTAGACTATTTTCTGTGGCGCTATGTAAAGTCATTGGTCTATGCGGATAAACCACAAACGCTTGACCATTTGGAAGACAACATTCGCCGTGTTATTGCCGATATACGGCCACAAATGTTGGAAAAAGTCATCGAAAATTGGACGTCCAGATTGTACTACATCCGAGCCAGCCGTGGCAGTGATATGCCAGAAATCATATTTAAAATGTAATGCCACAAGATTATCTTTCGAATAAAAAAAATTCATGTCAATCGAATAATACATCGTTGTTTTATTGCAATTTAAAGTTCTATACCTCTAAAAAAACACCCTTTATATCCTTCATTATCTCTCTCAACAATATTCATCCTTCATTATCAACAACACCGATGAAAAACTTACCAGGGTTGGAAAATTAAAAGGTTATTGGAAATTAGCTTCCTTTTCGTTATCACACATTCATAGGAGTGGCAGGTATTAATGTCTCTTCTACAAAATGTCATGCCGTGGTAGCCTAGTGGTCAGGGTCGCAAATTCGTGGTTGATTTGTCAAGTCGTGAGTTCGAATCCTTATTTCACAGAAAACCCACCTTGTACAGGGACTGGTGTACATCCAATATATCGAGCATCGAAGTCCCCTCGTTGGCGTAATGTTGAAGTTTGGATAGTTAGGTGCCGACTAAAGTATCGTCCTCGTCACTTGATTGCGATTTAAAATTACGAGGTCTATCTTCAACAGATTAAGCGTAGGTTCGAAGTGCTACGTTTACTAACACTCACTCACTCGACACAAGAGTTTTTGATAAGGACGTCTTAAGACTCATTGAGGCCCTGGGCCAATGAAATCTTAAGCTTTTTCTGAGGTCCTGGGCCCCCATGCAAAAGTAGGCCCTACCTGAAATATTTAAAAATGGACAGTAGCATGCGTTGTCAAATACTCGTTGAAACGATCATTTGAAGCTAATAAATGTGCACGACTCACAATCTCACAAACCGACTCTACAGATGGCCGCATTTCAACTCAATGAGTTGAAGGATTGCTTAGAATATTAGACCTAAGCCTACACCTGGACAACGGTAGTCACATAATAACACAATCTTACCTCTTTGGCCAGTTGACATGCAGTTTGAATTTTTTTTTTCGAAGAATATGTACGGGAATAATATTTGACCATTAAAATTATCTGGATCATGATCTTATTAAGACAGAGTCGAGAACGAACAGGCCCCGTAGGGAGGGTAAAGCCCTGACCCTGGGCCCAGTTGGCCCATGCCTTGAGACATCCCTGGTCAGAGAGGGGTTGGACGTCGGCCACGAGGTCACGAGGTCACTCGACTACACGAAGCATTTCACTCACTGCAGAAGTGTCTCAATCGCCGAAGAAACGTCGTGGAGATGGATCCAGTGATTGTCAAACAGCGCACGCAAAAGTCAAGGGAGGGCTACCAGAGAGACAAGTGGACGGTCAAGAGACGAAACCGACAATTCAGCTGGCATCCATTCTCCAAACTTCATTTGAAACCAACCCATTCAATGTGCATCACTCTCTCTGCACAGCATTAGAAATCGAACACATGACTCGGCTACAATACTGGAGGTTTATTTGATTGAGTGAATGAATATTAACATTCGCACTATTCAGCTACTCGGGGACTTTTGGCGACGGACCTCGTGGTCTTGAACCATGGTCAAGTGACGCGGACGATACCTAAGCTGTACCTCCCTCTCTTAACTTACACAGCACACCAATGGGAGGACGTTTGATCTTCGACAGATTTAATGTGCATAGCTCCCTACACGGCGGGTCTTCAGTGGTATCAAGCTCGAACTCATGACACGCCGACCATGAGTCCATTACCTTGACCGCTAGACTACCAGACCACCTAGAAGTTTATTTGAATTTCGTTTATTGTGTAAGTGATTTGGAAGTGAGGAGATTGGGATACGGTGGTGAGGTATTTAACTTCATTTGATCTAATTCAAAATGACCCATTCCGTTACTAATAGGCCGTTTCTTGCACAAAGTGCTAAGAAAAGTATCACTATTCCGGTCATCATGAAAATTGTCTTCAAATTATAAGCAACAACTGATTCCTCCCCCTCTCCCCTCCTTAACAGTAAAGCATAGAGAATTGCATGATGGGTGCTGCCATGTGAGCTCCCTATTCACAAAAAAGCGTGCCTCAAAAGAAAATCGGAAGGCTGTCTCCTTGTTTTTGCTCCGTCGCAGCGATTCTCTATTGTTCCGCACTTCGCATGGTAATGAGATTTCCATGGGGACATGATGGATGAGGTGTCTCTAAACAAAACTCGTTGGAACTACAATTCTCTGTTCATACAGCTAGAGAGAAGGGGGAAAAAATTGAAAAATATTCCCAAATCGCACAATGTCGCGATACATGACTGGAAATTATTTTTAACTAAGGGAAGAATGGAAATAACGTTGTTATTGATTCTTTCTGCAACTCTTCATTTTCAATTTTATTGGATCGAGGTAAAAATTTAGAAATGCCCACACAATAGACTTTTGGGCAAGATAATAGAAAAATTGAGAGAAGACATCCCCCCCTCTTCGAATAATGTTTACTCTAAAGCCTTTTATGAAAGCCCCAAAGAGTCAAAAAAGTATAAAACAATAAATTAGAGAAAAAAAACCGGAGATTACTTGAAGAATGTGTATTAACGGAATGAATGCTATTGGTCCCAGAGGTGCCATTTGTCATCGGAATGGGGAACTTCGAATAACGATACCAAGCCGCCAAGAAAAATATAGTGGTTACTGCTAGGGCCCGGGTTCGAATCCCAGAAAAGGCATAGGTGTTTGTAAATCTGTAGAGCATGGGACCACTTTAAATATTTCATGAGCCGAAAGTTCTCTTGGGAGGTTAATGGTAGGGAAAAAGAGGTGAGATACTCCCGGTTAACCCGCTCAAGTTCTCTCTCAAAATTGGATTGCGTGATTTAGATTCTTTGTTTTGCATATACATAAAAAAATTTAAATTCTTCCAATTTTTTAAAAAAATAATTGAAAAAATTGTTTATTTTATCTCAAAAACTGTTTACTATGTTTTGTTATACCTATTAATAAAATCGCAATAGTTAATATACTGTTTTTTAATTAACAAAAAAGGAATACCCTTTAGACTCCAATGTTTGCAGAATTATTTCTGCAATGGATTGAAAGCAAACGGAAATTGCAGTGTGCCCGGTAGAAAAAAGGCACAGGTATAATTACTCACCTTTTTTTTTGGTGGGAAATACATACATACTTCAACTGTGTGTGTATGTGGTTTTGCACCCTCCGCACCAATTTCCTCTTCGGTTTTATTAGCGATGCTACTTTTTCCCTCCCTGAAAAAGAAAACCCTAACTCTCTCCGTGTATTTAACTGCGACCGCTCTCTAGGGTGCCTCGAAGGGAGGGGGCCTCCTTCAGGTAATGAGGAAAAAGAGATTCCGCAAATTAGAACTCGTTTGCCCAACTTCCTTGTTTCGTTTCATTTTTACCTCTTCCACCCCTCCTTGATCTAGATAAGACACTTTTTTCCCTTTCAGGGGGCCTCCTGCTCGCTTGGCCCACTTTCCCGAGACTTCCACCCCCTCAGAATTTTAAGAGATTCATTTGCTATTAATCCAAAAGTTTTCCGCCAAGATCGCTTAACCGATTGGAGAAAGTTGGGAGAGAAAATAAACTGATCCCATCTCTCGGCATCGTTTTTTTTAAATAAAGAAGTAGGAAAATGTCCTAAAATAAGCTCCCTCTCGGCACTGCATCCAATTCTTCGATGAACAACGAAAAGGCCATTTGAAACGAAACAATCATTTCTCGATGGAAGGCTAATTTACGTCTGATTGAAACTGCACGGTTGATGTAGTAAATTATGAAGCAACATGATTGGCTCGTCATTTTGAGCCTCGGTCAAATAACGAGGACGTCACTTGAGCTGGCACCCTATTCTTCAAACTCTCATCCCGGTAGTCGCGAACTCGCAATCACTGTTGTTTCTCTCTAGTCATGGGTTCGAGATTCGGTTATATGATGCAGAGTGGCTTGGAATCTGTCAAGGCTCAAAGTCCTCCTGTTGCCGTAGTGGGGAAGAGTTCTCGAAGGAGATTCAAACTCAGTCTTCATCCATTGAATGTCGCTCGGAATTGTTGCCAATCGCATCGATTTACAGAGTGCGACGTTATCACTCATTCACTGCCACCCATTCAAGTGGAGCAAGCCCCTGACAGTCTGTCCTAATCTCTCTCCAAAAGATCACTCCTCCTGAAGAATCCAGTTTTAAATTTGTGACTCTCTTGACTCAGCTAGGTTGCTTACCTGTAGAGCTACAATGCAACGTTCACTGCACAGAAAAGAAAAGAAAAAAGAAAATACGGTAAGCAAAACATTGGAGTGGACAAACAGCGGCTCGCAGAGGCCTTTTGTGACCCGCCAAAAGAGTCAGAAAACCAAATAGACAGAAAATATTCTTTACATTTCCTTGTATGAAGATCAGCAAAAGTGCCAGTTGGTTGGCACTAATTTGCAGGCTGTAAAGAGAATTTCAACAAGAAATATCACTCCTGATTATACAATGAATGTATCACAGGGTACATTAAACTGTTTCTAAAATTAAATGTGTTAGCAGTTATAGATATGAAATAAGCACAGTAAATAAATTGGATAAAACTGCCACACTATTTTATTTAACATAAGGTATTTGGTGGAACACGTCAGTTTGTTAATAGTACTTTTATGCGTCGATAGATGGTAATTTGGAGCCTCATGGAGTGAAGAGTCTGGTCCGACATTGAGTGTGGCTCGTGAATTTATCTAAAAATGAATCGTCTTTCATCGGCTTTATTTTTCAATCATGTGAGCATTTAAAAAATGATGAGTACAACTTTTATAATATACCCTTCATCATATTTAAAGTTTATAAACATACTTGTTATTTTAAATAAGATATTAGCAATTAAAGGAATTTCTTTAACATTAAATTTCTTATTTATTTTCATACTGAGAAGAGAATTAACTTGTATACATGACTAAATATTGAAAGATAAAGTGTATTTTTTCATGGTCTTATTATTTCAGTTTTCAATGTACTAATCGAAAATTCCTTAAAAGGGGCAACTTGCCCCGATTTACCTTATTTTTTTTATAGATTTTAAAATATGATATTATTTATACCTCTTTTCTGAGATACAAAACCAGCTCATGAATGCGATCATTTTCAAAAGGTCTGCCCTCCGCTTCCACAATGTGCCCCCCTCCTGCGCTGAAGAAATATTTCTCAAAAAGTCTATATAAAAATTAATAACGTCTTTATATTTTCTTCTGCAACACATTCCAAGAAAATACTAGTAAAAAAATAAAAATAAGAAGAATTAAAAATATACTTTAAGAAAAGAGGATCAAGTTTCTACAATGTAACTCTTTCTTTTCGAATTCCTTAAAATGTTTCTCTTCTGCCCCCTTTCCTCCCGCTTCGTTTTGTTCGATCGTCCGAGAGGGGATTTTTCAAAAATAACTTGCGTAAGAGAAGTTTTTCCCACTCGTTATCTCTCGTTTGAAACAATGTTTCAAAATAACTCTTCGCTTGTTTTCTTCGACGCGAACTGTTCGGAAGAACGTTCCGAAACAGGATCGTCGCGAGCAAACACCGCCAAAACATTCGATCCCCTTTCGAAGAAGGGGGGAAGCACAAAAATATCGACAAACAGTTCTCGAGAAAAAAAATTTCAGCTTCCCGACACGCGAAAGGATAGTTTATTATAAAAACTGAACCGAAATATACCTCTGAGAAAGAGACCTCCCCCCCTCCCGACCCTTTTATAAAAGATGTTTCCTAACTTAGTAACCGCCGAGTTGCGTTTAAGTTGTATTTACGAAGTTGCATATTTTTCCAGAACTGTCTGGTTCGGGAAGGTTTGTTTGTTAATGTATTTGGAAGGGAAAAAAATATTTCATGCAACTTTATGTCTCGGTTTTGTATGATGACGGGAGAATTTAACTATTTGCCTGTTTATCTTCTTAATCGATAGGCCATGATACAACTACAAATAAAAGAGGGCATTTTTTAATAAAGATTTCTATTTGAATAGTGTTTATAAATCTTCTCTCTAGAAGTAGGTTCTACTACGTCACGCCCCTCTCCCACATGCAAACACCTAAGAAAACTTCATTTCATTTTTCAAAGAAAAATAAAGATTCAATGTTTAGGCGTCGTCTAGGTCGCGAAAACTTAGTGGTTATGTTCACGAACTCGTGGTTGGTGTGTTACGGGTTCGAGTCCTGGTGCCATTAAAACTCGTCGTGTAGAAGAGAATAATGCTCGTTAAATTTGTTGAATTCTAAGTACTTACTCCCTTGGCAGGATCTAGTAGTTTGGAGAGGAGGGAGTATCAGTTCAGATGTCGTCCTCGTCAAATGACCATGGTTCAAAATGACGAGGTCCGTCACCCAAAGCCCTCGTGTAGCTGAATTGTACGACATTAATATAACTTTCAATCACGACAAGAATTGAATTAAAATCGTCATGTTGTCGTTATTATTGAAAATATTTTGAAATACAAATGGAAAGAATTTAAATGAATGCAAAGTATTGCATCTGCATATCGATGGATTCAATGTCTAACTTTCCTTCTTTCTAATGGGGCTGCGGATTGGTAATCGCCATTGTAGACCTAGTACATTCCCAGGGACCTGGTATCACTTTTTAGTGTGGTACCCTATAGGTGGATACCTATTGTCACAATGTAAATTTGACGCCCACACCAGACGGAGGCATCTGAGAATGCGAAACTACCCAAGATTTGTCGAGACTACCCAAGTCACACAGGCACGCTAGGGATTTTTAACACGCCGCATTTCAATGCTTCTTTCATAATTTGTAAAAAAAAAGCAACGTTTTCAATTCTTTCATATTCCTTTTCTTTTTCTTTTTTTTTTTTTTTTTTTTTTTGTAACTTTTCATTGAATTTCAATTTTTATCAGTTACCTGTATCGAGTAACTGACCAAAATAATGAGCTATTTCGAATGAGTTGCCAGCAAATAAACGAGGAGAGGGGGGGAATCATTTGCTCCCCTGTTATATTCTCAGTTTATTTTTGTATAGATTAACTTTTGTTTCGTTGCTCCTCTGTCTCTTTAACTGAAGGAGCCAGCGAATTGGAATTTGAGGGCGGGATTCAAGAACTCGCTTTCCTCAGTCTGGGCCGGAAATGGTTAACTGAAATTAAATTAAGGATAAATTAAAATAGTTAAGGTCTTTCCTGGATTAGTGAAGCATTTTTGCCACGTAAACATTTACAAACTAATTTCTGGGAAAAAAATCATTTTGCAAAAATACATTTGTGTGTGTGTGTGTGTAAATAAAATGTTAAATTAAATTAATAATTTTTCTATATATTAAAAAAAGCAATTGAAAATTTTTATTCAATTAAGATGTGAGCAGTTTTACTTTTTATAAATTCTGAGCAAAAAGATGGAAAATAACTTTATGTAACGATGATAAATAAAAATCGATTTTTCGCGTTGGAATCAAATATTTTATCACTTCTGCTAGCCGCCCTTTTCTCTGGGTTTTTCATGGTGTTGTAATAATATATACCATTTATGTATAGATAAATTATTGATATCAAGTCCTAACAGTAAGCGTTCAATTGTATTGAAGAACATTCTCATAACCCTCACCTCTTGATTTATAAAAGGCAGGATTTGAATTTCTAAAATTAAAGTAGAATTACCTTCCCACAACGCCTCTCTCAGAGTGAATTTTTGAAAAACCCTGTTGCAGAGGGTCTCTACTCAACAAAGTATACGTGCTTGCCAAATCTCAAATCTAATTCTAAGAGTACAAAAACAGGAACATTTTCATCCATATGCCTTCTTATCTCCGTTGAGAGTCGATTACCGTAAGTGCTATTCTAAACCGATTTCAACTCAACAAAAGAATCATGCATACCAAATTTTGTTTACTGACGATCTTGTAGTTCGAAAACGGAAATTTTGCTTCGGTAGAAATCGATTTTTGTAAAATCCGTTCTTTGCAGATCTCTATTCAACAAAAAAGAAACACGGTTACCAAATTTCACATTTTTTTTCCTCGCCCATCCGGTATAGTGGTTAGTGACGCTGACTGCGGTGCTGTAGAGTCTGCGTTCGAATCCTGGATAAGACATGGATGTTTGGGTTGTAATCCTTCTCTTCTTTGTGATGTGTGCTTCGCACTTACTTCTACGTAAGCCCCCGGGTGATACTTTGTGGTGCACGGGGTTATACATGTTCTCAATAAAAAAATATAAAAAATTCACGTTTGTTGGTCTAACAGATTACAGATTGGAATTTTTGTCTCCAACTCCCCTTGAGAGTCAATATTTCCATAAAACTCATTTTTAGCAGATCTGTACTCCATGTAAGGCACTTTCAAGTCTGCCAAGTTCAAAACGGGAAATAAACGTCCTCAACCCCCTTACAACTCCCTCCCCTTGGGTGTCGATTTTCGCAAACTTAGCGGGTGTCTACTGTACAAAAGGAACATGCCTGCCCAATTTTTCAAGGTCTAATATTTCCGGAGATGTCACTTTTCTTCCATATATGTTTAGATTGGCCTCGAAAAGCTTGTTAGTAATATCGGAAGACAATGAGAAATCCGCATTCGCGAAAAACGAGAATTTACTTTGTAGAAAGTTGAAACTGATTTGAAAAGGTTGTAATCAAGTATATTGGGAGCGGTGCTGGATACTACCATCGTCTGTTTTTCCGCCGAAGAAGGAAAGATGTGAAAGGATCCTTTCAAAGAGTCGGAGTACAACAAAAAGATTTTCCGAAACCACAAAGAGAAAGGAACAACCAGGGCGGAAAATGCAATGGAGTTTTCTCTTATCGCCTGTCTATAAATTGCATGTGTAAAATTTATTTTAACATTAAACATGACCTCAGACAAAACACCCTGTTAGCAATGGAGGTTAGTTCACTAGTTTTGAATGAATTCTCAAGAAGTTCAAATGTATCGTTCTCTGTACGCAACTGAATAAATGCAAAAGCCTTCGTAAATTAAACAATAATAATAATAATTGTTACTATACCGGTGTTTTTAAATGAATATCGGAGTTTTAACGCTTTATCGTATTTATTACATATAACTTAAAAGTGCAATTCATGCATCGAATGAAAGAGTGACTGAAACAACTTTACCGACAAGCTTACAAATGTTCAATGTGAGCCCCATTCGTCACACATCAAGTCTATAGGCGAATTCATTCAAAACTTTGTTCAGTGTGTCTGAGACAATTCTTGCAACAGCTGCTTGCATCCTGTGTCTTAAGACTAGAAAGTCAGCTGGTAGCGGAGGTACGTACACACAATCCTTAATGAACCCCCCTACACACAGATAAAAATTACATGGCTGATAGGGCCATGCGAAAAAAGCTTTATCGAGGCTCTATGGAAAAAAAAAAAAACCATTGGTCGGTTACAGTGATGTTCAACCAATCGCGCCATTGAGGCGATGCACCATCTTGCTGCCAAATGAAGTTATCTGGTTCACACTTTCACTTTCAATTGAGGAATAGCCATAGTTGTAGAACATCATGATAGACAGAACCAGTTGCAATTGGTTCTCCGAAACGAAAGGCCCATACACTTTCCGCCCAGATATGGCACAAAAACATTCAACTAAGTGAGTCTCGTTGCAATTCTAGCACCTCGTGAAGATTTTCTAAGCTCCAAATGCGCACATTATGAGTGTTCACATGTCCACCGGAGCGCTCGTGGCACAGTAACAGATTCGTCTTTGCAAACTGGAGAACACAAAACGCTTTCTGTTCAATAGTCGCCATTTTTTCTACTGCCGCCGCGCAAATCGGCGGGGAACGGGGGGGAGGGGAATTAACATACGTTTTGCACACATGCCAATAAACAAAACTGTTTCAGACGGTCTTTCATTCGATGCATGAGTTACATTAATAAGAGTTAAATGTAATAAATACTATAAAGTGCTAAAACTCCGATATTCATTTATAAACACTCTGTATATGTACTGTGTATATGAGATGATTTCACTGGAAGGCAGACATTTGTTTCAGAGTATTTTATCTGGGTTGCGTCGTTGAAAGGGCGTCAGTGGTATTTAAGTACCATGATTTATTTGATTAACCAGCCAGACACAAAGTTCCATTCAAACGCGTCAAGGTGTTTGGACAGTACAGAAAGCGTTCTTTGTTTGTGTGATAGATTTTTATGGCTCCCCCCAACAGGAAGCTTTCTTAGAATTTGAGCGATTTAACAACTTCTGTGATTGGTGGTAATACGCTTTGATGATGGGCCAAGGCATCATATTGTTTTGAAAAACTGAATCGTGTGGAAGTAAAAATACATATTTCCTCTAGAGATGGTTAACTAAAATAACAAAAATAACTACTACACGGAAATCTGAGGGCCAAGGTCTTTACAAATTAAAATTAAAAATCCTTCCTCTAGAGTAAATCTATGGTGAATTATTATTTATATAAAGCTGAGATCCTAAGGTATGAAGTCCGATACCATAATTTTCCCATTCTTTTGCCTTTAGATAATTCACGATATTTTTATCTATTTTGACAATATTTAACATACTAACTTGTAAAAGTAAAACTAAGATTTATTTCTTTCAACATGGAAGTCTATAAAGAATTTGTACGCCAGCCGCTAGGCTATCAGGCTATATCAGCTCCCCTAAAT
>BMAU01007120.1:0-26156 GCA_019973935.1 Trichonephila clavipes | reverse complement strand
ATTTTAATTTAGATGCATTTAAACATGCCTTCAGAATAAAATATGAATAAAAAGTGATTTAACATGGAATATAGTAAATAAACTGAAAATAATTTAATAGCTCCTTGGTACTATTTGATCTTTGGACTGGAACTAGTCTGCGGCCCAGGGGTTAGGACATTATAGATTGGTATAGAACATTTGTTCCTAAACAGATATTTGACACAATATGATATAAATCCAGATTATCATTATTATTGCATTTTATTCGACAGGGGAGTGACAACAAATAAATGGAAACTGTCTTGGTTTATTTTAAACTCTTTCCAACAGGCTACTTCACCTGAAAAACTCAAGAGAAAATATCCAGAAAAAAAGATGTTTATGACACTAGAAAAACTAGCAAAAATTCCAATATAAAAACTATTGTTTAAGAGTGTCCTGATTTGCTATTTTGTTAAGTTTCACTATGTAACATTATTCAGGTCTCACACAATATACATTCATATTTTTCTGGATCTAACACATCAGTAAAGAATTTCATTTTCACTTTTCATTGCAATTTCAATATGTCTATCAGTTCAACATTATTTTAATGAAAAATTTTAAACTTGCAATTACGATTTTTTAAAAACTTACTATTTACTGCCTCCTCAACACTCTGGTTTCTCGAATCAATTTCAATAGCTTCAATGATAAAGATCTACCAGTGCCTTCATACCTGTAAAATATATGCCTTTTTTTAATTCTATATTCCATACTTTTTTCTCTATATAAAAAGAAATAGATTCAGAAAATGCTCGAAAAACTGATTTTTAAAATGAATAGATAGAAAAGTATTCTAATATTAAGTCTATTTTACCTAATAGCAATATTTATTCGAAAAGTAATCAACTGAAATACAGCTTAAGTTCATACATCCCAGAAAACATGGCATTTTAATTAGCAGGTTTTTTCAGATTGTATCCTAAATCCTATATAATGACATTTGAAAATGTAGCAATTTCTAATCAACTTCATTAAATGAAATAATTCAATTTTTAGAATGGTTTAAAATTTTGTGTACATCTTTTAATCTACTATTCAGTAATTAATAACTCCTGGTGTTACATTAAAGAAACTTCTAAAGTTATCCATAAATTCAGATATTTATTGAACAAAACTTTTGATATTGTAGAAATTTACTCCAATCTAAATAATAATAATAATATTTTGTGTAAATGTCATTTTTCCTAAAAGAAAAAAATTACAGTAAAATTTAAATAAAATATGCCATATGTGCAACTTTTTTTCTACCAGAACATAAAAATTCTTTAGATGAAAAAGTAATATTTGATATTTTTGCTCAATTTCAAAATAGTGCAATAAATCATGCTAAAAACTCAAAACTAGTTGAATTTTTAGTAAGTATATGCTGCTGATTTGAAACCCTTTGAAGACAGTTGTGCCAGACTGTGTTGTGTTGGACATGCATCAGTCCAAAATGTCCGTAGAAACCAAGTGATGTATTAGTGAATCACTGCCAATATTGATCTACTGGAAGGGTGCATTTTCATGTCTTGTTTTGCACATGTTAATAGAACTAAGCTTAGATTGCGATGGGTAAGAGAACAAAAATTAGCAGAAAGATTATGCTAAAGTGTGACGTGTGTTTAATAGTGAAAATTTTTAAGATTTAAGTGAGAACAGTAACTTGGGAACCAAAATTTTCTCAGAGATTAAATTGAAGTTTGTTTTGCTTCTCCCACATAATCCAACACAATTATAAATACTTCATCCTGAACTTGATGTGTAAAAAATAAAGGCAAGAATAAATTTAATTGGGAGTTATGAGTGATACAGTTTTTTCATCATTTTGTTTCATTTATGACCCAATCAACCTAATAATTTAAGGAAATAAATAATTTCTATGAATAAAAGAGAAAACAAATTTCAGAATGTCTAGATATCTGTATTTATAACATAATTGTTAATCATAGTAGCAAAAACATCAAAGTAATTGATAAAAAAATTTCTTTTTCAATGAATAAATTAGTTTGGCTTAGCTACAAGAAATATCTCATATTCTGAGATCACTACAGTGCAGCAACATACAATCTCCATGAAAAGTTGCACTGAACTGTATGTTGTGGCAATCAGAAAGTTTGAGTTGATGATAAAAAAAAGTTGTATGATAAAAAGAAAAAAAAGTTAAAGCATGGTTTTCTTACTTTATCCAAAGAGTTTTACTAGTAACTAATTGTCTATTTTACTGTAAGAATAAAGAAATTAAGCAACATCTAACTAAAGAGATTTCATAATTCATCTACATGTCAGAAAATTTAGAAGCAAATTGTTAATATAAATAAAAACTTTTAAATCCAACAACAATACATAACTAAAATTATTTCTGTAGATCAATTTAAGTATCTTTCACAACAGTATTATCTAAAGTTACTTTTAGCAAATATCTTCCGAAATTGATTGATATCATTGCTATGAAAACTCAAAAAGAACTGGTGAATTTTAGAAGACAGCAATAAGAAACTAGCATAATGTTGTGTTAATACACTTCAATATGAAAGTGATACAGACTGTATTAAGGTCAATACAGTTAGTCTAATGCAGTTTTTCTGCTCATACCCTAAAATTATAGTTTGTGAACTACTGGTTCAGATACATAAAGAAACAATTCATACCCATTTATAGTAGAAGCCATGAGAACAGTACGGCAGTCAAGCCACTTTTTAACCAGTGGCAAAGGAATGGCAGCTGCTTCATCAATCACTACTAAGCCAGCATTTTCAGCTTTCTGGAAATTGGCAGCAGCGGTATAGAACACACACCCATAGCACTTTTTGAAGACTTCAACTCCAGTGATCAAGTCCACTGAACCTGTTCTATTCTTCTGAACATTAAAATCAACACCTTCCTGACAAAAATTTAAAAGTTTTGAAATTCAATGATCAAAGAATTAAAATTAGGTAATAAAATGTTAGCAAAGAGTCATCTACTGAGATAAAATAGTTTAAAATTTATTATAAAAAGGGCTTTTTTTAAAACTATCAGTAAAAGAAGAAAATTTAATATTAATCATGAAACATTTGTAAACCCCTAGAAGAAAATAACACTTTTAGAACACTTTCTGTTAAGTTATTGGAGATTGAGGTTCTGTAACAGGGGTCGGCAACCTTTAGCTCTGATGTGCCAAAACAACCTACCAACATGATTCAGCGTGCCATGCAATAAGAAACATTTGAAACAATTTGATTCCCACAACAATACATGCAGAGGAAATAGAGGTCAAAAATACAGATTTAGAATTTTATTATATGTTAATCATGCATCATTTAAAGATATTTATTGACATAAAAATCAACATAAAATATAAATATTCCTTCAACATAAATAAAAAATTAAAATTGTACAGATATTAAGCCTTTTTAAAAATATTTATGAAACAAGAAATAAACAACATACAATAAAGTTAAATCAAAATTTTTTAGTGTGAACCTAGTCCAGGCAGAGCTCTACTTAATGTCACAATATCAGGAGACTAATAGAGAACATGAAAAAATAAAATTGTGTTCTAATATCTTTTTCTATTAGCTTGATTCACACCAAAAGTATAAAATAAAATAATAATGACTTTTATAACACAACATGCTCAAAACATTGGAGTTGCTCTTAATATCTATTTAAAATAGCATTTGTTATGAAATTAGATTCACTTCCTATATATCCCATGAGCAGGTTTTTCAGGGAATTTATTTTCAATTTAAATTAAATATGTTGATAGAATTACTATTTTTGTTGCAAAATGTTTGTTGGCAGAATTTTTATTTATACTTAAGACATTTGTTTTTGCTTTTTCCAAGTGGATAAAGAACAACTACTTTCTTTTTATTCACTGAGTGATACTTTATTTTACAAATATTACTCAATAATTTTTATTTGTGTTGAATATTTAACACTAATAAGTCATTTAAACAGAGGATGTTTTATATTACATAAAGCACACCAACTACAAGCAAGCTGATTCAGCCGAATCATTTTATGACAGAGAACTGTAAGTGAAAAACAACCTTAATATAAAAATGCGTGAGGTGTTGAAAGGAGAGACAAAACGATTGTTTTATCTTATAACTTTGTAGATGGTGGCATGACACATCTGGCACACGTGCTATAGGTTGCGGACCCTGTTCTATAAAGTTCATAGATTCCATTATGTATAGCTCTGGATTATTTACATTATTGTCTTATTTTTCTTGAAAAATTTTATCACTGTTTACATACATATTCTTAATATATAATAAAATAGTGCATAGTTTTTTTTAGATTTAAAAATTGTAAATCAAGAAAACTGTACTTTATGACCACAAGTAATTGAACAAATTACTTACCAATAAACAATATTTGGTAAAATTTTTACAGCTGTGTGTATCTATATACAGAGGAAGATTTGATAGCTTTTTGAATGAAAATTGATTAAAATACTTAAAAGAGAAATCCCCACTTATATATACTTATAAAATGATAGTTAAGACAACCATAATTCTCTCTCTCATGAATTTTAGAATTATTTTATTAAAGAACAGAATCTTTTAAAAACATGTTGGGCATTAGTATCCATTAATTATACTTCAACTCTCCACAGTGAACAGTTTGAGAACCTGCATGAGTAATACAAATAAACTAATGATGAATTTCCACAAGGATGGTAACTCAGGTAACGAGAGTACTGCCTTACTATCCTAATTTCAACAGCACATAAACACATGAACACTGGACACCAGTCTGATAGAACATGCAGCAACCCTCAATATATTCTACACAACAGTCTCTTGCATGATAAAATTTTCTATATTGTTGAAAAAATATATAAAATTTACAATGAAAACAATGCAATACTATGATGGATAACGAAGCAGTACTTTTTATAATTTTGAGCACTTTTTCAAGCCAACAATTTTTGATATGTAAATCAGCACTTTTTTTAGAGGAAAAAGCAGATAATATAATTAAAAGCATATAAAAACTTCTGAATTATCTGTGAAATATTTATGTTTTTTTTAAAAATAGAGAATTTATAAGTCCTACAAAATATTTAATATTTCATACTTTTATCATTTATATTTCCTTTTAAAATGGAAATAATTTAGATATTAAAGCATGAAGGAGGTATTACAGGTACAAATTGGCAAAATAATAAGAATTTTACAAACTGAAAATTTATTTATGATTTTTAAAAATAATGGATGTTATCTTCTTGGTTTACAGAATGGGTGAGTGAGTGAATATTAACGTCGCACTGTTCAGCAACAAAAGGGCTTTTGGCGACGGACCACGTCATTTTGAACCATGGTCAAGTGACGTGGACGACAACTGAGCTGGCACCCCCCTCTTCTAACTACCACACCAACGGGAGGACGTTTCAGCTCTCAACAGATTTCACGTGCATTGCCGCCCTACACGGCGGGTCTTCAGTGGTACTGGGCTCGAACTCATGACATGCCTGCCATGATCCAATACCTTGACCACTGGGCTACTGCAGCCCTTATTTAAAAATGGGATTTCTTTCCTTAACTGAATATCACAGAAGTAACACTTGGAGGAAAAGAAATTAATCTTTAAAGTTAATGTACAGAAACTAAATTTTATAATGATTAATTTATTTATTGAAACTAAAAACACAAAGTAACATCTGATTATAGTTTACTCAAAGAATAACTTATATGGGAAAAAAGTTGTCCATCTTGATCAGAGCAATAAATGAGACAATCTCAATAATAATAAAAAAAATGCAAAGTAATGTTAAAATTGGTAATAGCATAAAATTTAACTGTCAAACATTCCGTGGAGATGCCTCAGAATTCCTTATCGGGATATATCACTAATAATGCAGAAAAGACCTATGAATTTAATGTTTCATGCAGTTGAACATTTTTAATAGTAATCATAATTTAAAATATTAAGAGTTTATTGTTCAATTCCCAATGTTAATTGTATGAAAAGTAATCCAATTATTGTATGACAGCATATTCAATTAATGTGTTTTTAATTTTGTACAACTTTGTAAAAAAGATAATAACAAAGAGTAAAAGGCGAGGGTATTTGAGTATAATGATTCCAACAGACATGTTGTCTGTAAAATTAATCATTGGCTGCTTTAACCCCTTAACTGCTTCCCCATAGGCATGCATATGTATTGTATTGTAAAGGAAATAAAAAACATGAATAAGTAAATCCTTCCCAAACACTGTTAAGGTCTAAGCTTTCAGATTAGTTTTACAGAAAGAAAAGGTGCATATTTCAGAAAAGAAATATACACATATGCTAGGGACACACTGACTGAGCAAGACATAGAGATGCCAGCAGCAGTTAAGGGATTAGTCATTTTTTTAATATAAATTTTCTTTCATTCAACAAGCACATTTTATTTGAGTTCATGAAGAATGACAAATGGAAACATACAATGAATATACAAAAGTTAAATATAAACTTTCTTTCTCCTTTCCTAAATTTTCTTTAGATAAGCACACTATCAATTAGTAACAGCAAAAGCCCTTACTTCAAAATTCAAAACAGTTAAACCTTCAACAAGAAACTTGAACACAGTTTGAATGTTCTCTAAATTGGGAGATGTAACACATATTCTGAAGCATCTTGAAGTTAAGGTGCTGGCAACAGCCAAGCCTAACATTGCTGACTTTCCTCTACCTCTTGCAGAAGTTATGGACACAATAGAGGCTGTCTTTGTATTTGCAATCACCTCAGATATCTTCTCAAGAGCAGAAAGTTGATCAGAAGTACGACACATCTGAAAAATCTTCTTCAAATCCTCAGATGAAGATAAATTTGAGATACTGTCCGTGATATTTGCATAGTTATCGTTCTAAAAATAAAATTGTGTCAAATAACTAACCATATATTCAATTACAAAACTTTAAGTGAATATTGATACCGTATTTATTCGATTCTAAGCCAAAATTCTTAACATGTTTTTGTGAAAAATTTTTTTAAAAAAATAGTGTAGATAGTTTATTAATATCCATTATTTTCGAAATTAAAAAAAATTTAAAAATAGAGCTAATAAATGAATAATTCATTTTTTTACTAGTATTAAAAACTTTTTAAATACGTACATGAACCTGTAATTGCTCTAACCATCAATATCAGTCAGATCAATTTCCCTATCCTCACACCTTCAATTCTATGCCACAAGCAACTTTCAGTAGCATTAACATTGGTAATAAGTGTGGCTTTGAATAGAATAAATATGATAATATTAAATATATGAAAAATATATCATTTCATATTATTAATTATTGAATTCCGTAGTTTTGTGGCATAATTCATGTCTTGTGTGATTTAATGTGTTTAATTAGCACACAATCAAGTTAGAAGAGGGACATTTTTTAAAAATATTCCACTAAATCCTCAGATTATGATTCCATGGTATTTGAGACAGAGCATCCTTTATGACAAATAACAATGATTATATCCAATTACTAGCTTGAAATAATTTTCCCTGCCATGCACTGTTAAATTAAATATTACTATCATAGTTTAAAATATGAGGTAAACCTTGCACATTATGGATTTAATATTCTAGATATCCAATTAACTTGCAGAATATGGATGAAATATTTCAAAAGCATATAGCTGGATATAAATGCATCTTTTTTAATGGATTAGCAAATAAATATTCACAATTCAGTGCCAATATTAAACCATACAAAGAACAAGAATTTCATTTTGTTGATGTACAAGTAAAATAAGTTTTTAAATAAAGTAATTTTTTTTTAAAGTAAGAAATCAATGAGAAGGAAATATTACAACTTACTATAAATGAACTCCCTGACAAATATCTAAATATTAGTTTCATTACACATAGCTGAGCTTAGAAGAGGGATAAATTTTCTCCCCTTCTCTAAGAAAAAGATGAAATACTTCTTTGAATTTAAAAGCTTGTTTTTTAGAAAGCTCTTTAGAGTTCTAAAAGATACTTAAGCATCTTTTGTTTAAGGATTTTACATAATTGGGTGAACATTATACATGTATTTCTATGTATTAGATAAAATTTTGAAGCCTAATATTTCCATCTTACAACTGTTACACTCATTTCATATATGCATATTTTTAAGTAATAATATTTGAGATGCATGCAGAAAATAGAAAATAAGCTTTGCTTCCATGCATGATGAAGACTAGGTAATGAAAGATGTTTTAATTAGTGGCATAATGTGAGAATATTAGGGCTCCCTCGGCAAAGTCAGGTTTGGGGGCCACAAGGTGGATTTTATAAAGGATTGCAAAACCATAACCTTTGTGCAACCCCCCTCCAGATGCAGAGGTGTAGATTATGCCACTAATTTTAATCAAAATTATTTGCTAGTTTTAATGCTTAAAATATTTTTAACCTACAAAATTTACAAATTTTGCTCTGTTTTATAGCAACTTCATTTTTAACTACACTTTTTTTGAGGATAACTCTATTTAAATATTAACAGATTAAAATACTTAGTTCATTAATTAAAAAAATCCTAAAACAATATAATATAATATTATAAGTTGAACCCGTCAGCATTACATTGATTTAAATATGCAAATGAAGAACTGCTGTTATATCTAAACTGAAAATATTTCTTGAGGTTGCATACAATATTGATGACTGTAATGTATGACGATTTATTCAGTATATTTTTCTAACCACTTCTAATTGAATGACCTTACCTTTACGTTAAAGTTATAATTTTAAGTGCTGATCATTTTACTAGTAATTAAATTTACTAGTAATCTAATAAATTACAAGTAGTAATCTTCCACTTGAGCATTAATATTCAATGTTTTATGAAAAACTGGAGGAACTTCTGCATTGTAATAAAAACAATTTTTTAATAAACACATAATAAAATATTTCTACATTTATTAAACTGCTATCTTCTCTGTATATAAGTAAATAAAAATACTTAAATGTTATTTTAAAAAGAATATTTTAAAAATGAATAAAAATATTTCAAAAGAGAAAATTACCCTTATCTCCAAATTATCTGAACACCAATCTCGATCAGTGGTAAAAGCTTTATCTCAAGGGTATCATCTAGTACAAGACAATTTTGACAAGAAGACAGTGATAAAACAAACCGCTTATTAAATCTTGACTGATTTGCAACGAGATTCTGTTACATACCGAGAATGTGCAAGCTGCAAAAAATTTCAATTTAAATGAAAATAGCTGAATGTATTTTTTTATTGTAAAATAATTTACAAAAAGAATTTACAGAATTATTTTGTTACAAAATCTCCAAGTACAACATTAAAAAAAGGATAGGAATCTGTACCAAATATGTAATAAAAATATTAAAATGAAACAAGACTATAGAATCTGATCTTGGGGGTAAAGTTTTATATAATTTTGTAACCATTACATACAAAATAAATTATGTTTTGAAATAGATATTTTTTTCCCCCATAAAACAGATTAAATGCATATATAAAAGTTAAGAACTTTTTAACTAAAAATACTTGCATATGTTGTTGCTTATGCCACCCGATCGACAGTAACATCAGATCAAGGTCCACGAAATTCATCGCGGCGAAGGACTAGATTTTATGCCTGTCATTGTCCTAAGCTGTGAGCAACATGCATGTGACAGAACGATTTTGCTCGGCTCCACGCCAATTTTGAGAGAGAACACCCTAGGAGTGGGCAGGGGACCTTCCACCTCTCTTCCCCTTCCACCAACCTCACAAGAGGACGCCCATTACTTATCCAGAAGCACGCAAGGCACAAAAGGGAAGTCAGTCAGATTAAAAACGATATAAATGAGCACAAAGGCAGACACGTCCAGTCAATAATCTAAACTCAGCCACAGCAGCAGCACAAGGAGAGTTGAAGACACAGTTAGGTTTTATTAGCACCCTCCATGATTTATTTTTGGCAGCATTTTTAGAAAAATACACCAATGTATTTTTCTCAATTCAAAAATGATACACACTTTCTTGTTTATTTGATACATCTTAAGCTGGGATGTTCTGAATAACACAAAGCAAGTGAAATTTCAATTTTCGAAGGAACATTATTTTCAACTACAAAAAGACTCCATAAATAAAAAAAAATGTGTCACACAATCTATATACTTTTCTTAATATACTATTACATAAATTTTTTAATGTGTACAATATTTTTAGAAATATAAGGATTTGAAAAAGTACACACCAAAAGGAGCTTTTGTACCTATATTTTTCTTTTTATAACATAAACTGCAAAACATGCTGTTCTGGTTTCAAAATTGTACTTTTATTTAAATGCTCCAGTTTGTTTTTTTATATTTCATTGCTTAGAAATTTTTTTTTAAAAAAAATTTGAATCTTTGACTTTTTGAAATTTTGATAAAAAGATAATTTTTTTAGAAATTGCACAGTTAAAATAAAAATACTAACATTTCATAAATTAAATCATAGCATTAAATGCATTATTTCTACACAAAATGCTCATACCAAGTTTCACTAAAAATATAATAGATTTTTTTTACGGATGTACCAAAAACTAGAAAAACACATTTTGAGTAATATGCAAAAAACTTAAATAAAAATGGTAAAAAAGCTTCCTAAAGTTTCATATTTAAAACATTCAGGATTTGTATTCATCTTGCATGACCACTTTTAAAGCTTTTCTCTTTTTATTATGTTTTTCAATTGTCTTGGCCCTTTGCTGGCTTTTTGAACCGTCATCTCAGCTTCACAAATTCTTGTCAATTTTGAAAGCCTTCACAAGTGTTAATCCCTGGAATCATTTTTAGCTCTCTTAATACTTCTGTTCTTGCATGTCCACTTTCATTAAAGCATATCATTGCGTCCAATATACCAATTAGAAATTTTTTTTGTTTCAAATTGTGTTTTTTTGGAACTTGATTCCACATACAATTATTGAAATTTTCATTTGGGTTCTGGGTACAATCACACAAACATTTTAGTAGAAGTTCTTTTACAGTTAAGTCCCTAAATACATGTTTTAAAAAATTATTTATGTGTTTGTTATTATGTTTTTAATCTTAAAAAGAACTGGTTCTGGGATTCTGTTTGCAGATGTACTTTTCTCTAAGTACAAGACATTTGTTGTAACCGCAATAGCTGTTGTTTACATTTTAAAACTGCAATTACACGAATTAAGCTTTTTAAACCTATACATGTTATATATTTTGGAATCAGCAGTAAATTTACTTTTTTAAAGAAAAAAACTGAAAAATCGATTTTTTGAAGGCTAAGAAAGTCTTGTATTCTTGTAATACTCATTTCCATCAAAATAATTCTATTTTTTTAAAAAAAATAAAATGTTTCCTTTAATCTTCTATACTGTAAAGCTAAATGGGTTGTTCACATTATATGTTGAATAGAAAAAAATTATATATTTAATGGAATGCTTCTAAATTTTAAAGGCACAATACAAGAAACAGATGTATGTGTGCCACAACATTACAACATTATATAAAATTTGAGACATTTTTCTGTCTGAAAAATTGTTTTGACCTTTGTTCCAAGCTCTTTGACATTAGATGAAG
Source organism: Trichonephila clavipes (assembly GCA_019973935.1). Lineage (NCBI taxonomy): Eukaryota > Metazoa > Arthropoda > Arachnida > Araneae > Nephilidae > Trichonephila > Trichonephila clavipes. The sequence goes on along the minus strand of BMAU01007120.1, from coordinate 14,634 downwards.
ACAGCTTTGAGAGAGAGGGGGAGGGAGACATGATCACTATTTAATAAAATCCAAACCATAAAATAAGAAAATTGATCATTTCCTTTCTTAATATAATGAAAGATTGTTTTATACAAATCATGCTTAACAAAAGATTCCCAAATAAAAATGCAAAACAGTTATATAAAAATGCACAGTTTTCCACATCAATTTCCTAGAAAATGTAAATGAAAATTAGACATTTCCATATATGAACTACAGACAGAAGTAATGAAGCTTATAAAATCAATTACAACAGTAATTATGAGATTCTTTTTCCACTGTAAAACATACCTAAATTTATAACTGGTAACTATTACAACATATTTTTTTCTTCATCTAGGAAATATAACTGGACTTTCAAGATTTAAAAGAGGAAATAAAAAAAAAATATCTGTTTGGTGTTATTTCATTAGTAGGCATCTCCAACAAATACGCAACATTGGTTTATTGCTGTATTAAGCGGCTGCTAACCAGCTAGATTTAAGCAAAATGAGATCAATGTTTACAACACAATTTATTCACTGAATAAAAAATGTTACATTCAAATATGTCACAAGGAAATTCAAATTATTTTAAGCATTAACTTATACGCCCTAACATCACTCATGTTTAACGTTTTTATACAATATTCTTAAAAAATTCCAAATTTTTTTTTACAACAGAAAAAAAAGATACAATATAATATGCACAATTCAGTAAAACTGTTTTCATTGTAATATTAATTACAGTCTACTTTTATCTAAAAAAAAATGTCCTGTAATATGAGAGAGAGTTTACATTTTAACTCTAAACAATTTCATCCTAACTGCAACATTATTTAAAATACAAAATGAGGAGAAAAATTTATACATAAATATAAAAAAACCTACAATTATCTGTCCAACATTCAGTTTCCCCCTACCCCTGCCTAATAACAAAACAGTTAATTTAACTTTTTATATAGAACACTTCAAAAACAGCCTTAAATAAACCGAATTTTTTAAAAATAAATTTAGCCAAATATATCTGTATTGGAATGCTGAAAATCTAATAACAGTTTAATTGTAATAAACACTGATTACAGCACAAGCAATAAAACCTGTGACAGATCTAAAAGAATATTAAAAAAATTTTCATACCCAATGTTTGAAAAAAAACTAATTTGAGATAAATTTTTTTATTTATGCAAAAATTTTCACTAAAATCTGATTACATTTTGCATATTTAAAATATAATTGAAAGGAACTTATGTAAAAAATTTCCCATGCATAAAAATGGAATTTCTTAAACTTACAGTAGATTTTATGAAATATTATTCAAAAAATTAATCAAATGTCTTTTAAATGTCCTGTTCTTGGTACATGTACTACCAATATAAATACAGCCTTCACAAAAACACAATTAGATATCCAAACAAATCAATAAAAATTCCATTAAGCTCAATAACTATTATGTCATAAAAAATTGCTAAAAAAACAAAGAGGAAAACAAAAAGGCAGATGAAGACAAAAGCAAAACATTCAAATTATCGAAAACTACAATAAATTAGTTTGGGAAGGTACGAATTGATCTATTGCTAGTATCCCAATTGTTATCATGCTTTCTGGGTAGTTTCATTCATGAAGTATGCCATTTTAGACAAAATGTTTTTTAGATCTACTTATATACACACTATTTTTTTATTGATTTTTTCATTTGTTCAATCCTTAAATGATATAACACTGAATTAAATTTTTAAAAACTAAGAATTGTTCTCTAATGCATTAAAATAAAAAATGTATTTACCATTTCCAGTGTAAACAATTCAGCTAAATTCTTAATATCAGGAAGCAAGAATAAAATAATACCCCCTCCTTCAACAGATTCTGTTGTTCTAGCAATAATATTTGGTGTCAAACCATCAAAGTCTTGTAAAACAAGCATACCAAATGTTTGACTCAAGACTTTATTTGTTTCACTAAAAATAAAATAATTTACATAAGTATGAACATTTTTATTCTTAAGAAAAAGTTATGGCAAAAATAAGAAAGTTGTCAAACTAAAGAGTTGGAAAATGAATGCAAATACATAAATAAGTATTTTAAAATACTTTTAGCCAAGTCTACAAGTAATTTACCATAAATAATTTTTCTGAAACTCAATCAACTTGAAAAGCATCTATGAGTGATAAAAAAGCAATTTTATAATGGCCAGATACTTCATTATTTATTAAAAAAATTATTTATTCAATATAAAAGCAAAATTAAGTTGTATGAATATTCCATCTTCCTGAAATATTTCCAATTACTTTGAAAGTACTGTTTATTTCTCTTCAAAAGCACAACAGCCCCCTTTATAGACCTTGGCTGCCTCAACTACACATCCTCTAATTGTAGCAACTCTTCTCTCCAATTTTTAATTTTCAAAGTAGTTAAATCTTTCTCAAAGTCATCCAACTATCTAGTTGGTGGTCTTCCTTTAGCTTGGGTTCCAGGTTTTTTAAGTCAAAATCTTAATGGAATTATATTCTGAGCTTCTCCAAATATGGCCAAGAGATCTTAATCTATTTACTACAAATAACTTGTGTTATTTGTGGTTGACAATATATAAAGTCTGTACAGCTCAAAGTTATATCTGGTTCTCCAGTGTCCTCCTTCCTGCACTGGACCAAAAATAGATCTGAGAATTTTTTCTCTCAAATATGTTTAGTGAGGGTGTAATATCAGTTTAAGATTTCTCCTCCTCCCCGGGTGCCACATTGGCATATGGCTCGCAAAGCGAGCCTCCATCCCATATCCGGTTAGTAGATGTTGAACGGACTGTTAAATTGTCATGCTAGCGTGTAGCAAGGGAGCTGATTGGTCGAGCCAATCGTTTTCTCCTCCTGATCAGGCTGTAATTTTATCGGACTCGTTCTGCTTTTCAGGCCCTTGCAAGAAAACAAGAAGACCAAGTTCCTGAGTTCAGAGTTGCAGGAAGCTACTAAACAGAATTCAACAAAGGTTGCTTTTCAGTGAGATTGATTGATGATTGATTGAATATTAACGCGCACTGTTCAGCCACACGAGGCTTTTGGCGACGGGACCACGAATTTTGAACCATGGTCAAGACGTGGATGACACCTGAGGTGGCACCCCCTCTTCTAACTACCACACCACACCAACGGGAGGACGTTTCAGCTCTCAACAGATTTAACGTGCACGCTGTTCTACACGACGGGTCTTTAGTGGTACTGGGCTCAAACTGTGACTCAGGCAAGCCACAATCCGATACCTATACCACTCGGCCACCGCTGCTTTTCAGTGAGTGCCAACCCATTGTGATCTTTGGGAAATGAGATGGCAAAACGAGGCCTGGATTTTCTTCAAAGACCTACCTTCATTCTGCTAAGCTTGAGATTAATAAAAATCTATAAAAATGCTTTCATAATACAGCTGCCTGTGTTACTAGGAATAAACCTTGAAGGGTGTTTTTAAAACCTAACTGTGTCTTGGACTCTCTTTATGCTACCACTGTGGCATTTAGATTATTGACTGGACATGGCTGCCTTTGTGCTCATTTGTTTTGTTTAAAAAAAATTTTTTTGACTGTCTCCCCTTTATGTGATTCTAAACAAGTCATGTATGCTGCTCATTTGGACACATGCTCTGCACTTAAGAACTTAAACTGTATTGTAAGAAAAAAATGTGTGTGCTTATAATCCCATGATAGAAGAGATAACTGCAAACTTTGTAATGTTATTTCAGGGATTAGTTTGGTGAATAAAAAACTAGGGGATATTAGTATTGTCCTATAAAATTATTTATTGTCTGTATTCATAAAGTAATATTTTTATGCGAAATATACAATCATATTTTTAGAACTAATTGTATTCTAAGAAGGGAACAATAGGTTAATGTAGCTAAAATAGGTTATAAATACTTTAGATACAAAATTTTATTTAAATATCTATAAAAAAAAACTCCGTCAAGAGTTGTTCTGTACTTCCTCTGGCTTTCATTTGGATCATTTGACATAATTAAATTGAATTTTGATTTTAAAAATCAATTAAAGGCTTTGATTAGTTCTTTGAAAAATCCACTTTAAAATTCCCACTTATCAGAAGACCCGATCTGGCTTTGTGAATTTTGGTTGTAATTTAACAATATTCAATTCTATACATGAATTAATTTAAGCAAAGGGGTAGCAAGATTGGTAGTTGATTGGGAAGAGAGGGAATCTAGGTCAAAACTTTTAAAAGGGATTCAATCAGAAGATTGTTATCACATAATCTCTAGCTTATACTAGCTCTTTGTCATTGTAAGGCAGTTTTGTACAAATATATCCGTGCTGCTGCAAGGTAAGTCTTCTGAATGAAATTTTGTTTTCTTGTACTTAAATTATTTAATGTAACTTTTCTTAATGCCTGTATATTTAATTTTGTTATTTTAAATTGTTTTAATTTTCTTTTTAAACTCAAAGTATATCTAAGTAATGTGATTAATAGAACTATTTGTTCATTGCAATTTGGATTCGCTTACAAAAATAGATTTTTATTCTTAAATTCACTGCAATATTGCTAATGATAATTATACTATTTACTTAGTTCGATAAAAATTTGTCCTTTTTCTACATTGTTTAATTTTAGTGCAGGATTTCTCTCTCTAAGCCTATTTTTTAAATATATTACATGTTTCGTTTTCATGCTTCAGCTAGGATTAGAAAAAATCCTGCATTCATTTTTGCAGAAAGAGCTGACAGGAGGGGGGGGTAGCCCCACTTTGATCGAAGCTAGGAACTTTACTTCTACGGCGTATTGGTATGAGGACAAACTACCATGTTTCAGAGTGGGGGGGCAATCCCTCCTTTCCTTATAGCTGTGTCTATGTCGCGAGAACCTTACGAGCAGGATTGACTCGAGATGAAAAAATCCAAAAAGCGTTACATACCCGAGCATGACGCTCATTCTCCAGCAAATGGGCCAATAGAAGCTATCACTTCAAAAAAGTATTGGTGAGTTCATTGCATAATGACCTGATAGTCAATGGACAGGCATTTGATAAATAAAAAAATTTATTCCTTTAAAGCAACTGAAAAATTCAAATATTTTTTATTATGATTCAAACCCAAATACGATCTAAGAGTACCTAACATTGAAAAGGCTAAAGAAATATGTAGTCTGTGCAGTATTGATAAAGTATGCAGTAGAAATTAAAATAAACCTAATTACACTTTTTCTTAAAATTATTCCAATAATTTGGCACTGACATTCTTGTATAGTATCGTCATCCTAAACTTGATATAATTTTCACGAACTTGAAGCTTGTTTTTCCCTTTACACAAGTAAAACATGATACAAATGAACAGTTTGGTCTTCCATGTTCAATGTGCAGTCAAATTCCAAAGAAAGCGCTCAATTAGTTCATTACAATAAAGCTTAAACTGACAGCTATCACTGATGTAACAACTACTATTGCAAATGCTTTAAGTATTTCAGAAACTGCACTACTGCCTTCTATAATATATAATATGTTGAATAAAATGACTTTTTACTCAATCCACACAATACACATTACTTACAGAGCTTGAGGTTATATTCATTTTAGTTATGAGTCATACAAGTGCATAAACAATAAACATAGTGAAACATTCAGATATTACCTGTAATGACAAAACTTCATTTCAGAGGACAAAAAAGAAGATGATCCAAAGCCTGATTTTTGTTAAAAAGTGTTATCTATTAGATACCCTTTCAGTTTTTTCGATCTCTTTCTTAAGTAAAACCTAAAAAGAAATAGTTAAAAAAATTACAATTTTCTATCAATGATAATTTTCAGAAATATGTGTGAATATAACAAATAAATACAAACTCATCAAAGTCTTTTCTTTCCTATAACACCAGAGGATAGAAGGATTTTGTAAGCCTACTTTAAGTCTATTCTTAATCCAAAGATGATGTAAATATAGAACCTATAGAGAAAATGACATTTTAAAAACAAATATATATATTATATACTATATAATGTATGAAAATTTAAAATCTCATTTTGACTCAGTCTTCATTTTTCCAGGACTGCCTAATAATATTTATAACAGCAGTTTAACATGGGAGGCTAGAAGATAGATGAAATGAAGTATAGAGGGCTTGGTGACCCCTAAAATACATCATCAAATCATTCACATGTATTGATAATCATCTGAAATTAGTAGTATACCAAAACCAAATGCAATCTACCATTGCAAAATACATATTTAAACATTTTCAAAAGATGATTGGATTTCAGTGAATTAAAGAAAGATCTCAGCAACGTGAAAAGGAGAAATATATCATATCTAGAAAAAAATCAAGATTTACTTGTAGTTAGAATTTTAATTTTATGAAGGAACTTTTTAGCTTTTAAAGTTGTAAAACTTTAAGAGTAACAAAAATGATTCAAAAACACATTTCTGAATTTCCTTTGCCATATAAAATACAAAAGGTTCGAATATAATTGATTATAACACGAAGCAATGTTTTGCAACCAAAGAAATAGTTCTACTGTACTGCCTCTACGAGACATTGATTTTGAAGAAAATAAAATCTTGTTAGTCTTTTAACCCATATATGTCATTATGATCAAGATCATATTTAATTTGCTTTATTTTAACTAACTATTCTTTCTCACAGACTTTCTAATGGGTTCTTCATTCATTCTTCTCGCACGTACCCGAATATATTTGTCAGTTGAATCTTTCTGAATCCAATTCTGCAAACTGAATATTCAATCTTATATGAAATCACATTTTTGTGTTTCTCGTGATATTTTTCTCTTTCACTTCTCTATTTTTTCCTCTCATCTTCTGTATTAAAAGTAGAATTAGCAACTAAGAATAAAAAAACATAAAAATTTTAATCTGTATTATTATTCCTATTTTTTTTTTCTCTATTTTATTTGCATGACAACATTTTTTCTCTTTCACTTCCACTTTTCTCCTCTCATCTTCTGTATTAAAAAGTAGAATTAACAACTAAGAATAAAAACAAAATTTTAATCTGTATTATTATTCTTATTTTTTTTTCTCTATTTGCATGACAACATTTTTTCTCTTCACTTCTCCACTTTTCTCCTCTCATCTTCTGTATTAAAAAGTAGAATTAACAACTAAGAATAAAAACATAAAGTTTAATCTGTATTATTATTCCTATTTTTTTTCTCTATTTTATTTGCATGATAAATATTTTATTTAAAATAATATTTTAAGTTATAGGTTTTTTTTCCATTTGCATGGCATTATTTAGGTGTTTTCCATTTTGTTAATTAACAATAAAAATTAAGTTATTTTCTTCGTATTATATGCATTTCATTTAGACAGACTAAAAATGCTATAAATAATTTACAAAAAATAGTTACTTATAAAATATATGGAAAGTAATTCTATGATAAAGTGAAAAAAGATACAAATAGAAATTTTGCAAACCTACCCGATTGCAATAAAAAGTGTAATAACTTTCTATATTATTTTTCACTAATTCCAGACATCAAAACATGATGTCAAAAAAGAACAAAATTCTATATTTTCTAAATACAACAAAAAGCCAAACCCACAGTTTATTGGGCTAAAAACAACAAAAAGGAGTTATCTTTCCGAAATTACAAAAATTTAGTCCAGTAATTTGTGCTAAAAAAAAAGGATACTTTTCTCTGTCTATCCCATTCCAATGCCAACACTGTTCTCCTTACAAATAGCAACGCCTACAAGTGTGGAGAATGGCATCAAACACTGAATAATCCACTGCCAACAGTAGCCAAATTGGCCTCATGTAAGTAGTTCCATTTTTCACTAAAACCTGTGTTTTTTTATTCACATAAAACAGTTAGAACTTTTCTTTGATATTATGGAACAATTCATGTGACATCAAAAAAGGTAAGAGAAATTTTTGGTTATTAGTACAACTTTTCTGAGTTGTCTTCTGTAACTGTAATGCTTCTGTAAATGAGATTCTAGATACCCATAACCACCATTAAATGAAAACCAATATCATGTTGATAATCAACATGATAGCACTTCTTGCCAATTTTCATTCATATGGTGTGACCATTAGGTAAAAAAACTGCCATGGTAAAATTTCCTCTCAATATAATCAGCAATAAGTATAAATCATGTTTGAAAAACAGTGCTACCAACTTATAATATTACCAACCAGTATCAGTCAGAATTTGCATATTGCCTATGTGGGTTACTATCATTGTTCGTAAAACCGGTAAGCACCGTGATTGTAGTTTCAATTAATTTTGTACTAATCTTCAAATTTATTTTGGAGAATTAATAACATTTCATACTTCTTTTTCATAAATTATGAAACTGCGTTGACACGACACATGATTTGACTCAATTTCCTTTTTTAGTTGAACCCACCGACTGATGAAAAAATGTTGGCAAACCTACTCCCAAAGGAAAAAAAAAATACAATCTTATATTTGTCTGATTTAGGTTATTTTTTTTCAAAAGGTCATTCGATTTTCTAGTGATTTCCAAAATTTTCATTATTTAATAATGATTTAGTCAGCTATAAAGTGACCATGACATCTATAAACATGTAGAAAAGAAATGGCAAATTTTGTTTCATTATTCGGCTTGTAGGGAATGCATCTTATAAGATTTGCGATGACAACTAAAAAGTTATCGACCTATGGTCACAATGAATTATGTGTATTGAATTAATAGTGTGACAATGAGAGAAATTATTTTATTAGCATCTAAAACAAAAAATCCTCCAGATAATCCATAATTCATACTTGGTTGGAGAAGGGTTCAATTGATGAATTTATTTGAGAGTTTACAATAGAAGAATGGATATGCATTGCAACAGAAGATCCAATGGAGTAAAATGGTTGGCTTTTTAAGTATGATCAAGGTTTTAATAGTGATCGAAATGTGCGTTTGAACTGACAACTATAATTTAATCCTATATAAAGATTAATTTCTCAGTGAAAACGTCATAATGGAACTTTCCTTGAGTCTATCAAGAAAAAAAAAATCTCGGTACTTACGTATTATCGCAACCCATTGGCGAAATTGTATGAAACTAAGCACGATTTCCAATTCATCGCATACAATACATGTAAATTTGGGGTTACCAACTTGACGAGCTGTCTTGAACGTTGGCGACTGTTGAGATAATACGTAAAGTACAGAAAATCTATTACCGCTGCGTAGCATAGATATTAGCAAGGATGTCTTTCTGAAGTCCATGCAGTTCCAAATTCAACCATTCAAATGAGTGGCTTTGCATCTTTTTATTCCCTTGAAAGGTCTGTCTCATTAAGGAAGAATTACAATTAAAAAAAAAAAGATATCTATACTTTTTATGTATGGTATAATTTATTTCATCATGTAAAATTTTCAAAAATCTCATTTTGCTAAAGCAGAGCCCTATAAATTTACCTTTAACTAGAATGAATACAAATCAAAAGTCTTTATACCGAGGGATCCAACATATCAAAACTCCAATAATATCAGACATATCAGAAATTCAATAATAATAACTGTCTTATTCTTACTTGCTCTTTTGATTTTTCTCCATAAATAAAAAATAGAGATCGGTGACGAGAATTAATTCCATTAATTATCAAATCACTGATTCTTTTATTAACATTTGTCTTCGGCATTTTTTACATTCAAGCAATTAAAACTTTCAACTAGTTGAAACAGCATGTATATTCGGCATTCCAACACGCTACACGGTTTCAAATAAACAATCAATTTGTGAGGAATCAGTTCAGTTCAGTTAAATACAGTGATAAAACCCATAAATCCGGGCATCATCTTCCCTCAAAGGTTTCCAGCGAAGACATATTTCATATTTCACAGAATCTATCGATGAATATTAAGGAGCCTATTTCGTTGTTTTCTACCTATTTCAAATTTCCGAACATTTGGGGAATCTATTTATTCAATAACATATAGTTTTAAGCTCGTATCTTATTACAATTACAAAACCTATGAACACTGGTATAGGTAGTCCCTAAGTTGGCACCGTATCAAATTCCTTAGGAACTGTTTCTTGAGAAAATTGTGCAATCAGCTACTGAACGCTAAGTCTCAAAAAGGACCCTGGAAATTCTAATTTCTATTGTGGTGGCACATATACGGTAGGACAGAATCCGCGACCTACGTTTCCACGTAAGCACGTAACATACCACTGGAAAAAGGGATCACTTCAGTCCGGAGGCTGTTACAGTCGGTCGAAAAATAGTTGAGCACCGTGACCCTTTCAAAAAATGATTAGAAATGGAAAACGACCTGTTTTGAACTGACCTTTGTTGAAATCGTCTCATTTGAAATTTATCATGAACACCCTCATTTGAAATTCCTCATGAACACCCTCTCATTTGAAATTAATCATTTGAAATTACTCATGAACACCCTCTTATTTGAAATTTTCTTATGAACACCATCTCATTTGAAATTCATCATGAACACCATCTCATTTGAAACCATCTCATTTGAATCGAAACCCATCTCATTTGAAATTAATCATGAAAACTATCTCATTTTGAAACCATCTCATTTAAAACCATCTCCTTTTGAAACCATCTCCTTGAATCCATCTCCCCGACGTATTTGGTTCCCCCTTTCGTTTCAAAACGACTCTTTTTACATGACTCTTGTCCCTTTTCCCCCTGCTTTTTATCCAAACCCTACCTTTCATGTTTCCATCCCCAAGGAACGTTTCCCACGGCTCCTTTTGTATGAATTGTGTCCCTTTTCACCCCATTTTTATCCCAACGTTGTGTTTAGGGTCTCGATTCAGGCCCTTCAAAATATCCCAAAGACGTCGGTCGGAATGGGCAAGGTAAAATTTTCAAATTTCCCACCAAAAAGATTTTCCAGGGCCGAGAGAAAATTTTTCATTCCACCCCACAGCGACGATTGAGACGGGGGTCAAATGAAATGCTGGACCCGGTCAATGACATGTTGACAGGGGGTCAAATGAAATGCTGGACAGGTCAATGACATGCTGGACAGGTAAAATGATATGTTGGACAGGTCAATGACATGTTGGACAGGTAAAAATGACACATGCTGAACAGGTAAAATGAAATGAACGACACAAAAATAGTTTTTTTTTAAACGAGGGGTCTAATGACATGCTGGACAGGTCAAATGAAATGTTGGACAGGTCCACTATGAAACAGAGGTCTCCCAAAAATAGTTTTAACACGGGGTCCAATGACATGCTGAACAGGTCCAATGACATGCTGAACAGGTCTAATGACATGCTGGACAGGTCCAATGAAACAGAGGTCTCCCAAAAATAGTTTTAACACGGGGGTCCAATGACATGCTGAACAGGTCCAATGACATATTTGGTGAGAGGGCCACCTCATTCCAATCTAGGTGACGATTCACAGGTAATTTGATGCATCTAGGGAGACCACCTCATTCCATCTTGGTGACGATTCACAGGTAATTTGATGCATCTAGGGGGACCACCTCATTCCAATCTTGGTGACGATTCACAGGTAATTTGATGCATCCAGGTGAGACCACCTCATTCCAATCTTGGAAACGATTCACAGTGATGCATCTAGATGAGAAGGGGCGATTCACAGGTTCCAATCTTGGTGTATGAATGGACCCGAAAAAAGAGGAGGGAACTGCCCCCTACTATTTTCGGTCTTGAAGATTTTTGCTAAAAATCATTTACTGTTACGACTGACAGAATTTGAGATGGAAACAAGACTCCAAATCCTGACAGTCTTAACAAAAAACATTTAGCCACTCAAAAGCACTCCGAAGGTATGACTGCTGGCCTTTTATACTCTAATGAGGTCACGTGAAACAATTTCTATTGGCTGGTCCTTCCAACGTTGTCTTGAAACACCGAGTCGACTCGATTGGCCCAGAAAGATTATTCAGCCTAAATGAGTGCACATTAGCTGAGCGATCCAAACTTGGTAATCCGAAAAAGGGGGCCGAGTCAACTCGACTCGATCCCCCTTTTCCAATTTTTTTTTACAAAATTGAAACGCCAAAGTTGGACTCAAACGATATTCTGACGCGTGATCCAGATTTCTAAATACGATAGGGGTGGTCCAACAAGTGTTGTAACGAAATCATTCTGACAAAAAATGAGACTTGTTCATTATTTATTGAAAAAAAGTATATACAATGAGTTACAGGCAATCTATTGACAGATCCATAGGTGGGGATGGCTCCGATAGATTATTGACCGATAGAACTATTGACAGACAGATCCATGGGTTGGATGGGTTTAAACCGATATTTTTGACACAGAGTTTAGTCGGGGCATGGTCAAGTCCATTGGGCTCCCTTTCATCCAGGAAGGAGAAGAGATCTCCATCAAAAATAGAGGGTACCGTGTGAAGCAGCTGGAGTTCTTGGGGTCCAAATACAAACGACATGAGCTGGTCGAATGCATGCTGTCGACTCCAAAGGGTCCAACATGCGGGTCGAGCACTGGGAGAAGCTGCATAGGTTCTAAGAGACTCTGCACAGGTGACTGTGGAGACACTGTGACACTGGAATTCAGCACAGGTTCTGATGCATGTAGAATCTGCACAGGTGACTGTGTGGACGTTGGCACTGAATCTGCACAGGTTCTACATGCATGTAGAATCTGCATAGGTGTTGCTGTGGGACGTGACACTGGAATCTGCACAGGTTCTCGATACATGTATAATCTGCATAGGTTCTGTGGAGAGATGTCTGCATAGGTGGCTGTGGGATTTGCGATCACCGGAATCTGCACAGGTTCTGGATCATCTGAATCTGCACAGGTTCTGATACATGTCGAATGTCATAGTTCTGGGAGAAGTCTGCATAGGTGGCTGTGGGACTTCAGACATTGGAATTCGCACATGTTCCGGAACATCTGGAATCTGCACAAGCTGGAATCTGCAACAGTGGTTCGGACGTGTGACACTGAGAATCGCAGCACAGGTGGTATGCGAATATGCACAGGTGGTTGTGATACACAGGTGGTGTGGCAATATGCACAGGTGATGGTGGGACAATCTTGGAATCGGCACAGGCTCCTAGGACATCTGAATCGCACAGGTGATGGGTGGACAAGTGGCAATAGGCCTCTAGGACATCTGAATCCGCACTGGGCCATTGGTCGCTCAGACGTCTAGGACACACGTCTCATGACGGGAGTGATGCGCACTCGTTTCGGTAGCAGCTTTTCCCTCCAGCGGTCGCTTTTCGGCCGGTACATGAATCGAGGTAGGTGAGCGTAGCTTCGTAAGGAGTTTGATTAAACTCTTTCTCATTTTCCGGAAATTCCACGTGGAATCCCTTCTGAATGAGTTGGGGAGAAGGGATTCGGGGATAATGTCCAAAACCAGCAAGGCGATTTTTTGAACCGTCAACACAATGTAGTGTGCCCCAGCCGGATCGATACGCCGTGTGGGCTCCAAGATGGTTCGAGATGGTAGAGCATTTGCCATGGGGCTCAAAACTTCTCCGAATCACATTGGGGTGGCTCGGCACTTGAGACTGGAGGCAGCAATTTATAGATCAACATGGGTACATAGCGTGCCGCTTGAACTGCGGTGGAATCCCCTCCGGATTTCACCGTTCGCAAGCCAGCAGATCTTAAGGCCTAGAGCTATGTTGTTGTAAATGTAGACCATTCCCCCGTGAACGGTACGCTTGGAGCAGCTTCGTCTGTCATTTCTCAACGGGCCAGTTGGATGTTGTTTCCGCATCGTCGTTAGTCTGCCATTGACATGCTTCGCCTTCCACGGCGCCCCGTTTGAAATCGTCCAACTCACGTCTCTTTTTTTGATGTGCCAGTGGCTCTTACAAAACACAGGGGAACGAACACCCGTTTGGCGGTGGCTCAGATGGATACCAGCTCGACTCGACCTCGCCGAGCAGCACCCAGCGCAATCGGGTTTAGTCGGGCAGCGTCACGGGCAAGCACCCCGTAGAAAGTGTGCTCGGGGAAGGCATCAATCGCGTCCGTGACGAAGTGTTGAAAGCACTCTGGCTTTATACGCTTCAAACAGGATGCGACTGGACAAGGAAGGCAAGCCGTGGCGTCTGTAAATGCGTCCGTCACAGTACCACCACGGATGGACCAGGAAGGAGCGGTCAAACGTTGGAGTGTGGCAACACCTGGGAGTTTTAAACTATACTACGTCACAGTACCAACATGGATGGACGATCACCATGATATGTCAAACTTTAAGTGTGGAAAACAGTCTCCTTGGAGAGAATAATTTAGGAGCGAAAAACAGTAAACTGGAGATATATGTCACAAAGTAACACACAGTGTGTGTTTGAGAAAGAATGGCTGATCGGTCAGATAGTACCAACATGAACATGGATGAGCAGTCAAACCTAGAGTGTGGAAAACCTCAGGAATCGTGAAGAGTAAAAGTTTTAAACTATACTACGTCACAGAAATACTAACATGGAATTCACTCATGGATGAGCAGTCAAATCTAGAGTGTGGAAAATTTCAAGACAATCGTGAAGAGTAAAAGTTTTAAACTATACTGGTCACAGTACCAACATGGATGCACAAACATGGTGATAGCAGTCGAGTCTTATGGGAAATCAGTGAAGAGTAAAAGTTTTTAAACTATACGTCACAGTACCATGGATGCACGATTACCATGGGATGAGCAGTCAAATCTAGAGTGTGGAAAACCCTCAAGA